>OX578133.1:75650985-75803485 GCA_951213105.1 Amaurobius ferox | reverse complement strand
TCATTTAAACTCAAATATATTGTAATTGCGTTGTGACAGGATGTAGATGCACAGAATTTAAACAAAAATAAAGCGGTTTTAGGACGGATACAACATTAAATATGAATTAAAAATAACGATTTTGACACATCGATTCATTAATCGGCGATATTTTTAAAATTGTCACAATACTACGATAATATATTTTATTTAAAAACTTAAAACCATGGAGGTAAATGTATTTTCAATCTCCATGCTTAAAACTTCATCGAAAATTTAGATCTGCTTCTTTAAATCTGCTTCTTTATGTAAGATCAATAAATGTTTCATTCATATCGGCTATATTGCAGACTCCAGAGCTAAGTAATTTTACGTTAAAGAAATTCAGCAATTCTTTTACAACTCATCTTACAGTTTGATGTGTTTACATTCTCCATAGGTGAAAATTAGGCTTCGTTGTAGAAATAATCAAAGTATGATTATCATTTAAACGCCAAAATAATATTATAATTGCTTTAGCGCAGTATATAGATGCGCAGAAAAAAGTAAAAAATAAAGCGGTTTTAAGACTGATGCAACACTAAATATGAATTAAAAAGAACTTTAAAAATCACGATTTTGACACAAGACGGATGCCATATTTTATTTTGAAGTGGGTCACGTGAGCTCTTCATATAATATGGGTGCAATTTTTATTTTAATTTCTATTTACAATAACTATCGAACATATTTTTTTTTATATATATTTTATGGGATAATTTGAATATTTCCTAAAATATTCGAATCAGTTTGTGAATTTCAAATTCGCTTAAACATTGTTTGAAAAATTAGTTCCCATAGGGTTCAATGTATTTCATTTTTCAACCGGGGTTCAATCCAAAACTAATTATGTGATATTATTCATTTACATTCCCATAGGTCCTACAGACCGTCTGAATAACACACTAAAATTTCATTTTGATTAAGTGATTTTTATGGCAGTTATCGTGCTAACGGACAGACAGAATGAACAAAGTCATAAACACTTTTCAACTATGTTGTACAGTGTTAACAAGAAAGATCAATCATGCTTAAAGCATTGATTATGAAACACTTTCCAACTTCAATGCAATTTTATTTAAACATGTCTAAAATGCAATACATTCCTCGGTAATATTTTAAAACTTATCACAATACTACATTAATTTATTATATTTGAAACCTTAAACCTTCATCGAAAAAAATTAACTTCATTCAAATGACGGCATTAAAGTATAAATTGCCTGGTTTAAACATCTCTTAAATGTTATACATTCCTCGGTAATAATTTTAGAATTATCATAATACTACGATAATTTATTATATTTGAAAACTTCATCGAAAACAACTGAAATCCATTCAAATGACGTCATAAAAAAATAACACGCCTAGCTCTCTCTATAAAAGCAACATTTCATTCATAAATAATTCCCCCATTCATGTCATTCATCACAATACTATAACAATTTATTTTATTTAAAAATTAAGACCATTGATCTGCAAGTAAGTAAACTCTATGCGTAAAACTTCATCGAAAAATATCGTCCTTCTCTTTCTAAAATCAATGAATTCATATCAGCTAAGCAGACTCCATGGACTAAATGATTTTGTGTTAAAGAATTACAGCGATTCTAATACAACTCATTCTACATATTTTGCTGTTTACATTTTACATAGGTGAAAAATAGGCTTAATAGTAGAAATAATCAAATTTGGAAGAGCATTTAAACTGAAATATATTGTCATTGCGTTGTTTCAGTATGTAGATGCACAGAATTTAGGCAAAAATAAAGTAATTTTAGGACGGATACAACACTCAATATGAATTAAAAAGAACTTTAAAAATCACGATTTTGACACAAGATGGATGCCATATATCATTTTGAAGTGGGTCATGTGATCGTTTCATATCATGGACACGTGATCGCTTAATATAAGAGGTGTTATTATTATTTTAATTTTTATTTAAAAAACAACTGAATATATTTCGCTGAATTTTTTTTTATATATTTTATGGAACAATTTGAATATTGCCTAAAATTTTCGAAGCAATTTGTGAATTTTAAATCCGCTTAAAAAATGCTTGAAAAATTAGGTCCCATAGGGCTCAATGTATTCCATTTTTTCAACCCGGGTGCAATCCAAAACTAATTGGGTGATATTATTCATTAGGGTTGCACCGAATACCATTTTTTGCCGAATAACGAATACCGAATATTCGGTTAAAATTCTAACCGAATATTCGGCCGAATACCGAATATTCGGTTAAATTTTTTAAAGGTAATATTTCTATTTTATGCCAATTTAAAATAGAAAATGTTTCTATTTTGTGCCTTTTATAAATGCATTTACATTTAACATCTTAAATTTATTTGCATTTACATAAGGTATAATTATTAATTTAAAATAAATAAAAATAAAATAAATCATTCCAAAAGCAAATTAATATAGTAAAATAGTAAATGGCTACCTAATTTGGTTTATATTTATCTGCATAAATTGATAATTGATAGTTAATTTCTAATATGTCATAATCATATGGCTTCATATTATGTTATAGAGAATCTTGCATTTACCTTACGTACAAACCCAAGTTGCTTAAAATATCATTACAAATTAGAATTACAATTTATTCAAGTGAATTTTTGCTATCTTAGTCTCTTCTGTACTGTAACTGATAATTTTATTAAAATTGAAACTGAGCAGCCAAATTTAAACATTGCCAAATCATTTTTCTTTTTAAAGTGCAAAGGATACTTTGCCAGAATGTCCAGCCATTGCGAACTACAACAGAGTAGATACTGATAGATAACTAAACAGTTACAGACAGGTGTACCCACCCTGTGACAAAAGACTCAACAAAGTAATCTTCTCTTCCGAAATCATGAAAGAAATTAGAAGGTTTGACTACAATGGGGCCACACACAGAGAAATTCTCTGGTTATCTTATTTGACACATTTTAATGGATACAAAGGAACACCTATGGCACCCTCAGTATCTTATCTATCTCTATCGAAATTAAAATACTGCAAAATTGAATATTCATCCAAGTGTTTGTTTTATATATTAATCACCTTCACCTTTTTTTAATATTGGTGAAATGATAATTGATTTTTTTTTAGCTGCATATTTTATAAAAAATTAACCATTATATTTTTGAACACGTAATATTAAGAGTTTTATTTTCTGGTTACTGTTTCATATTTAAATGAGTTAGTAAGGTTAAGGTGTGATAAGATTTAAGAAAAATTGAAAAAAAAAATTTAATATCAGTTTTCTTTTACATTAAAATTATTTTAAATGTGATAATATTGGTAAGTAAAAATTTGAATTAATTTTGTACTATGATACTATAACTTTCATTCATTGTATAAAAAATGTGCTTTACCAATTGTCGAATATTTTAATTTTGTTTTACTATTCGGTTAGGCCGAATATTAAAGTATTCGGCCGAACCGAATATTCGGTTTGACTGCCGAATAGGCAGTATACCGAATACCAACCGAATATTCGGTGAGTAGTTATAAAAGGGGCTTTCACCGGCAGATCGGGGAGGCGGCTCAGGAGGAGAGGCCCTCTTTGGGAGGAGGGTCCATCTTTGGGAGGATGCCTCTCTTGAGCCGCCTCCCCTCTTTGGAGTGGACCCTCCTTGGAGGGTCTTGAGACCCCCAGGAGGGAGGATGCCTCTCTTGAGAGGATCCTCTTTGGGAGGATGCCCCCCTCCCCTCTTTTGGAAGTTTGGTGAGGTGGTGCACCGGATGCCTCTTTCCTAGTATTGCGAAGTCTTTAACGGAGGCATGATGACTCATACGGAGTGAGTTTCACTCCGAGTCTTGAGAGGGAATGTCACAATCGCTGACTGACCCTTGACCTGAGGAAGTGGTTTCAAGGGATTTCGCAATCGATGACTGAGCATCACACAATCTGGAAATGACGTGTCGCGCCTTGGAGCTCCTTAGCACACGTCCTCCCTCTCTGCTGGTCAGCGACAGAGTGAAAGATCTTATCAGCGTGACGTAGTTAAAGCGCCCTCTGGCGAATTTTGATGAAGTGCTGCCATCTATCGGCATTTTTTTTCCAAAAGAAATTAATGTTTCACTGGTCAGGAGCTGGATTCGAACTTGGGCCCAACTGATTAGAAGCCGCGCGTCTTACCATCGTGCCAAAGCACCCGTGCTTTATAAGAAGTTATCTTCGAAGTGTACCTTATCAGTGGAAGCTAGATTATTTTTCAAAGTTCATTCGAATCACTCGGTGAATAGCGATGCACTTTATAAAGGGTGCGTTTTAAAACAGAATGCTACGGAGTGAATATAAAATTGCGTATTATAACATTATGATTTTTTTTTAAAACAAATGTATACACAAACTTTAAAAACACGAATGTAATAATTAGCTAAAATTGTATTTAGTGGATTTTTTTTTTAAATAAATCTAACTATCAATACGATTTTTATAATAATAACGAAATAATTTCGAATGTTTAAAAACAAATTGATTACGGATTTCCAATGAACACACAAATTGTGTTCAGTGAATACCATTCGACCATTTTAAGTGTTGTGTATCTAAAAACAAATGTATACACAAACTTTAAAAACACGAATGTAATAATTAGCTAAAATTGTATTCAGTGGATTTTTTTTTTTTTTTTAAATAAATCTAACTATCAATACCATTTTTATAATAATAACGAAATGATTTCGAATGTTTAAAAACAAATTGATTACGGAGTTCCAATGAACACACAAATTGTGTTCCGTGGACACAAAATGGTGTTAAGTGAATAGCATTCAACCCTTTATGTGTTGTGTATCTAAAAACAAATGTATACACAAACTTTAAAAACATGAATGTAATACATAGCTGAAATTATGTTTTGTGAACAGGATTCGACCCTTTCAAGTGTTGTGTATCTAAAAACAAATGTATACACAAACTTTAAAATAGCGCATTTAGTTAAAATGAAGTGAACAAGATTTGACCATTCTAAGTGTGTGTGTGTGATTTTTTTTCTTTTTATAAAAATAATAATGAAAATTAGAACTCACGGAACGACGTCTTCACTACCCGCTGGTCAAACTTCAAATGAGTGATACACTCTCATTACGCTATTAAAAATTAGATATTATCTATAATGACGTCAGCAGTATGAGGTGTTGCCACCTATTTTTTCTAATAATATATTTTAATAGTTGGATACTTCAAGGGTCTGATTTGGTACACGTAATCTGAAATACATCATTTTAATGATATTACGCATTGAATATGATTCGGCCATTTTTAAAATGGTGGATGTAATTGAAATATCGAAGTTCAGAATTTAACAAACTAACGAATTTTCACCCCCAAAAATTTTAGCATTCAGTTTAAATAAAACCCAATGAATATGATATCACCATTTTAACATCGTAATTTTACTACCATTATAGAACTTAGAAGTGAGTGTACATTATTTTTTTCAGGACACCAACACATTTTAAAATCTATTGAATAGGAATAGACCATTTTGCACATACATGTACCTAGATTTCAACACCCGGTATTAAAACCTGCTAAACATGAAACGAGTAAGTATTGTGTGAGATTTTATCACACTAACTTTCAAACTTTTTAAATTTTTAAAAATGTCCGAAATAGTTGTATTTCATCGGTAGACATAAATTGTATGGAACACATTTTTATGAAAAAAATATCTGTTTCGACAGCTTTTAAAAATAGATTTCTACAGTTGTACACTACGGTTCTAGAATTTTCTAAATACGAATCGACTGTTTGAACTACCAATGGTGGTTTTACCGATGCAAATATTTACAGGACAAATATTTCAATGAAACCGAACATAGTTGAAGCTTCTAAGTTTGAATATTTAGAATCATTTCATATAATTTTTATATTCACATTGAAAATAGTTAACAAAATTGGAACTCACGGAGCGACAACTTACTGTCCACACTCCAAATGAGTGATACACTCTTATTACATTATTAAAAATTAGATCTTATCTATAATGATGTCATTATGTTGCCGTATTGCCACCACACAATTATTCTTTCCAAATTATGCATTTTTTTTTTCTTTTTTCTTTTTAATAACTTGCTACTGTCTTATGCTATCCATTTTTTTTTTCATATAAGCAGATATTCCATATACCTTCTAAATGTTAAGTTGTAATTTAAAAAAAAAAAGCATTAGAGGTGTATTTTACGTCTGAATTCGTCCAAGTGGAAATCCGACGATTGCAAATGCATGATTGCATCCTTACATTTCAATAGACACCACTAAAATGTGTGGATCTTATTTTGAAAAAGCTGCTCTCAGAAAGAATATGTATATGAATACATATTTTCCATAAATATACCCCCTCCCCCCCACAATACACACATCATGCAGGCCAAAGACTCACCCAGAATACATTCCAAATCGGCTCTATAGCTTATCGCGCTTATCAGTGTAACAGATAGTGACCCAAAGTTCATGATCGCAAAGCGAGTTAATTGCAATGTTAGTGTTTTAAGCAGTTCCCATATTTAAATGAAAAATTTATCAAATTATACAATACATACAAGAGCTGGAAGATCTTAGCATTTCAATATTATAGAATACTCACGAATGTTTTTTTTTCTCCCCATTTAAAATTATCAAATTTTAATGCAATTTGACAAAAATTGCACAATACTTAGTGTATGACTATCAAATAAGAGCTAGGTTTTAATGTTACAACAACGTTTAAGATCATTAAACGAGTATATATATATATATATTTTTTTTAAAAGAAGAATAGTATATAACTTACTGTTTTTAAGGATAGGTGATTGTTAACATTGAATTTAAATGAATGAGTGACCCTCTGAGACAAGTACAGTACATTGCAATAACATTAAAAAATATGAAAGATATGCAATTAACACCTTAAAAGAAACATGTAATGAGTTTTGATATCTTAATACGAGACATTATTGACATGCACATAGAAATGTCACAATTTTGTGGTTGTAGGTGCTCCATAAGACCCCTCTGCTCTTAATAAATGATCCCATTTGAATGTACATATTTAACAACACACAGAAAATGACAGGACCACAACAAAATTTTACACCTATTACAGAATAACTCCCAACTTCGTAGATTTTTAAGAAACTACAGTCGAATTTTCACCGATTCTTAGAGATTGAAACACAGCATTGTTTATGAATCTTCATACTTTAGAGAATGGAACATAAATTAGCATTTATTTTGAATGAATTCAGAATTTTGACATTGATTATAAATTTATGATTTAAACTCTGTAAAGTGTAAATATCTTTTGTCATGAAACTCACACTGTAGACATTTGATATGATTCGAATAAATCTATTTTTAATTTTTTATATTTTATTTTAAAAAGTGAGATTAGTAAACCTGTTACACTTGAATGCATAGATACATAACTCACAACAATATAACATTTCTTAAATGGAACATGCTAAAAAAAAAAAAAATTAGCTAATGAGTATAAATAAAGAATTCAATTTGAAAGATAAAAACCATTTAATGAATCTATTATTAATGAAATACACATTAACCATTATCACTTGTACATTTAAACAAATAAGTTAAAATAATTTCCTTATCGCACTTTCATAGTCCTCTGATTTGAATGACTCGAAAAAATGTCTATCATAGCAGTAAAAGACTTCTTCACCACGCAACAAAACTTTCTTAGCAATGTTATTAATGTCAAGATTTAGAAGTACTTGTTCAGACACTCTGTCAAACATTTGTAATGGAGTGCTGTAAAGACATTCATGGTAACTTAAATCTTCAACTTGACCAACACAGCCAACACATTTGAAAAGTTTTCTTACATGACACATGATGTTGTCATGAATACAAGAGATTAATTGTTCGAATGCAAAATTTTTGTCACAAATAAGTGATGGTAGAAAGGTTATAGTGTTCTTTATTTTTAATATTTGAGCAGGAAGCCACTCTATAAATATACTTTCTCGAAGATGTATACTAATGTTGTTAACACTATTCTGTAAACATGCTATTTGATTTTTATCTAAGGTAATATGACACTGTGTTAGACAAAATTTTGAATCATATAATTGAATTATTTTCTGCAGATGCAATTTTCCGTTGTCATTGAAACAGAACAACTCATTGCGACTGACGAAAGAGGTATCTACATATAGAATATTGAACGACCACAATTTTTGAGAAAATTCACTCCATGTAGCCGGTGACAGTGTAACACCTTCACGCGTAGGCTGTAATTCATTTCGATCGTTAGAGAGATATTTCCATATATACACTTTTAACTTCCCATGACGAAGTTTCAAATACACATACACATTAGAACCTAAATGCCAACGACGGAGTGCATCTTGCATAAAATCTGAAGAAGTAGATTCAGTCGAAACTGATTCTGCATTGGAAGATAACAGTCCACTATGTGTTAGAGCACAAGAAAGCAGATCATGAGTTGAGTTTTGAACCTCGGTGAGAACTTGTGAATTGACAACGGTAGATGTTTCTGCTGGGGTTTTGGAAGACATAAGATAGGTTTCTAGCCAATCCACAGCAAATTTTTGTGAGGGTGAATTAATCACATCTGAGACAATGTCCACAGATTTTGTTTCTTCTAGGGCAGGAACAGTCAACTCCGCACTATTTACACTAGAAATTATTTGCTCGAGTGATGGCATACTTTGAATTTTAGACATTCTTTTTAGATAGTAACATCCAACTACGACATTCACAGTATAAGATTTATTTTTAAAACACTAACATCTTAAAACATTATAATTTTGTCACAGCTATGAGCGAGGCAAACCTATCCACACAACCTCCAAAGTTGAAATGACTTATCAAACAACTTCATAAGTATAATCACGTAACCTAAATCGAGTGTCGTGTGCAAACAGATCACATAAGATATGAAGTGATTAGAACTTATAATTTTTAATGAATCGTACAACATTAGATTGTGGTAAATACAATTGTTATCTACATGACAAAATTTCTATATTATTTCATTCAGCTTCGAAATCATAGAGTGAAAATATGTACCAAACTTACTTAAAGTTCCGAATTTTAAATCACATTAACATTATATACTTAGAAAAATTTTATATATATTTTTATAACTTTAGGTGATATGTATCACGCGGAATATACAAGAATAACTACCAAAAACACGAAAATAACTAACAGTATGAGGCCTTCACAAGTCGGCATCCAAACTAGAAATGAACGATAAACACACTAATTGCAACAATTAGATGAGAGCTTATCAGTTCTTATCTTATCTAAGATTCCACATAAAATGACGTCATCACTCCAAAGTTCACAAGATGACGTCATTGGTCCAAGGTTCGCAAGATAGCCATTTGGCCTTTTAAAATTAAGAAGTAATTAAAATTGTTTTAATTACTATCGATTTTTAATTACTTGTCCTGTCATTTTCTGTGTGTTGTTAAATATGTACATTCAAATGGGATCATTTATTAAGAGCAGAGGGGTCTAATGGAGCACCTACAACCACAAAATTGTGACATTTCTATGTGCATGTCAATAATGTCTCGTATTAAGATATCAAAACTCATTACATGTTTCTTTTAAGGTGTTAATTGCATATCTTTCATATATTTTTATGTTATTGCAATGTACTGTACTTGTCTCAGAGGGTCACTCATTCATTTAAATTCAATGTTAACAATCACCTATCCTTAAAAACAGTAAGTTATATACTATTCTTCTTTTAAAAAAAAATATATATATATATACTCGTTTAATGATCTTAAACGTTGTTGTAACAATAAAAACTAGCTCTTATTTGATAGTCATACACTAAGTATTGTGCAATTTTTGTCAAATTGCATTAAAATTTGATAATTTTAAATGGGGAGAAAAAAAAAAAATTCGTGAGTATTCTATAATATTGAAATGCTAAGATCTTCCAGCTCTTGTATGTATTGTATAATTTGATAAATTTTTCATTTAAATATGGGAACTGCTTAAAACAATAACATTGCAATTAACTCGCTTTGCGATCATGAACTTTGGGTCACTATCTGTTACACTGATAAGCGCGATAAGCTATAGAGCCGATTTGGAATGTATTCTGGGTGAGTCTTTGGCCTGCATGATGTGTGTATTGTGGGGGGGAGGGGGTATATTTATGGAAAATATGTATTCATATACATATTCTTTCTGAGAGCAGCTTTTTCAAAATAAGATCCACACATTTTAGTGGTGTCTATTGAAATGTAAGGATGCAATCATGCATTTGCAGTCGTCGGATTTCCACTTGGACGAATTCAGACGTAAAATACACCTCTAATGCTTTTTTTTTTTTAAATTACAACTTAACATTTAGAAGGTATATGGAATATCTGCTTATATGAAAAAAAAAAATGGATAGCATAAGACAGTAGCAAGTTATTAAAAAGAAAAAAGAAAAAAAATGCATAATTTGGAAAGAATAATTGTGTGGTGGCAATACAGCAACATAATGACATCATTATAGATAAGATCTAATTTTTAATAATGTAATAAGAGTGTATCACTCATTTGGAGTGTGGACAGTAAGTTGTCGCTCCGTGAGTTCCAATTTTGTTAATTATTTTCAATGTGAATATAAAAATTATATGAAATGATTCTAAATATTCAAACTTAGAAGCTTCAACTAAGTTCGGTTTCATTGAAATATTTGTCCTGTAAATATTTGCATCGGTAAAACCACCATTGGTAGTTCAAACAGTCGATTCGTATTTAAAAAATTCTAGAACCGTAGTGTACAACTGTAGAAATCTATTTTTAAAAGCTGTCGAAACAGATATTTTTTTCATAAAAATGTGTTCCATACAATTTATGTCTACCGATGAAATACAACTATTTCGGACATTTTTAAAAATTTAAAAAGTTTGAAAGTTAGTGTGATAAAATCTCACACAATACTTACTCGTTTCATGTTTAGCAGGTTTTAATACCGGGTGTTGAAATCTAGGTACATGTATGTGCAAAATGGTCTATTCCTATTCAATAGATTTTAAAATGTGTTGGTGTCCTGAAAAAAATAATGTACACTCACTTCTAAGTTCTATAATGGTAGTAAAATTACGATGTTAAAATGGTGATATCATATTCATTGGGTTTTATTTAGACTGAATGCTAAAATTTTTGGGGGTGAAAATTCGTTAGTTTGTTAAATTCTAAACTTCGATATTTCAATTACATCCACCATTTTAAAAATGGCCGAATCATATTCAATGCGTAATATCATTAAAATGATGTATTTCAGATTACGTGTACCAAATCAGACCCTTGAAGTATCCAACTATTAAAATATATTATTAGAAAAAATAGGTGGCAACACCTCATACTGCTGACGTCATTATAGATAATATCTAATTTTTAATAGCGTAATGAGAGTGTATCACTCATTTGAAGTTTGACCAGCGGGTAGTGAAGACGTCGTTCCGTGAGTTCTAATTTTCATTATTATTTTTATAAAAAGAAAAAAAATCACACACACACACTTAGAATGGTCAAATCTTGTTCACTTCATTTTAACTAAATGCGCTATTTTAAAGTTTGTGTATACATTTGTTTTTAGATACACAACACTTGAAAGGGTCGAATCCTGTTCACAAAACATAATTTCAGCTATGTATTACATTCATGTTTTTAAAGTTTGTGTATACATTTGTTTTTAGATACACAACACATAAAGGGTTGAATGCTATTCACTTAACACCATTTTGTGTCCACGGAACACAATTTGTGTGTTCATTGGAACTCCGTAATCAATTTGTTTTTAAACATTCGAAATCATTTCGTTATTATTATAAAAATCGTATTGATAGTTAGATTTATTTAAAAAAAAAAAAAAATCCACTGAATACAATTTTAGCTAATTATTACATTCGTGTTTTTAAAGTTTGTGTATACATTTGTTTTTAGATACACAACACTTAAAATGGTCGAATGGTATTCACTGAACACAATTTGTGAGTTCATTGGAAATCCGTAATCAATTTGTTTTTAAACATTCGAAATTATTTCGTTATTATTATAAAAATCGTATTGATAGTTAGATTTATTTAAAAAAAAAAATCCACTAAATACAATTTTAGCTAATTATTACATTCGTGTTTTTAAAGTTTGTGTATACATTTGTTTTAAAAAAAAATCATAATGTTATAATACGCAATTTTATATTCACTCCGTAGCATTCTGTTTTAAAACGCACCCTTTATAAAGTGCATCGCTATTCACCGAGCGATTCGAATGAACTTTGAAAAATAATCTAGCTTCCACTGATAAGGTACACTTCGAAGATAACTTCTTATAAAGCACGGGTGCTTTGGCACGATGGTAAGACGCGCGGCTTCTAATCAGTTGGGCCCAAGTTCGAATCCAGCTCCTGACCAGTGAAACATTTTTCTTTTGGAAAAAAAATGCCGATAGATGGCAGCACTTCATCAAAATTCGCCAGAGGGCGCTTTAACTACGTCACGCTGATAAGATCTTTCACTCTGTCGCTGACCAGCAGAGAGGGAGGACGTGTGCTAAGGAGCTCCAAGGCGCGACACGTCATTTCCAGATTGTGTGATGCTCAGTCATCGATTGCGAAATCCCTTGAAACCACTTCCTCAGGTCAAGGGTCAGTCAGCGATTGTGACATTCCCTCTCAAGACTCGGAGTGAAACTCACTCCGTATGAGTCATCATGCCTCCGTGAAAGACTTCGCAATACTAGGAAAGAGGCATCCGGTGCACCACCTCACCAAACTTCCAAAAGAGGGGAGGGGGGCATCCTCTCAAGAGAGGCATCCTCCCTCCTGGGGGTCTCAAGACCCTCCAAGGAGGGTCCACTCCAAAGAGGGGAGGCGGCTCAAGAGAGGCATCCTCCCAAAGAGGGACCCTCCTCCCAAAGAGGGCCTCTCCTCCTGAGCCGCCTCCCCGATCTGCCGGTGAAAGCCCCTTTTATAACTACTTCGGTGCAACACTATTATTCATTTATATTCCCATAGGTCCTATAGACCGTCTGAACAACATACTAAAATTTCATTTTGATTAAGTCATTTTTACGGCAGTTATCGTGCTAACGGACAGACAGACAGAATGAACAAAGTCATAAACACTTTTCAACTTTGTTGTAAAGTGTTAAAAATGACCCAAGAGCCATACCTCTACGACCCACAGTTCTCGAGAAAAATGCGAAATAAAAAGTATAATGTAACTGAAAATAAACTTTGTTGGAAACATAAACATCCGAACGTGCATATGACATTGTGTTTATATTGGAAGATGTTCAAAATGGCCATTATGCTGTCCACAAAAATCTTTATACTGCTTTCGCTTTTGTGGACAACACCATGCTACGGCGCGAGCATGCTCGCGGCGATATGCAAAGTGGTCATTTTGAGCATCTTCCAATGTAACCATAATGGCATATGCAAGTATTGATGTACATGTTTCCAATAAAGCTCATTTTCGGTGCACCGGATGTGACGTCATACTTTTTCTTTCGCATTTTTCTCGAAAACTATGGGTCGCAGATGTATGATTCTTTGGTCATTTTTATGTACTCTGAGCGAGGAGATGTATGTTACGTACTCTGCAGAGTTCATGCGGTCTTGACGGAACACACTGTATAAGGACATATAGTCATCTTATGTTAGTAGAACAGATTAGGAAAATCGAATTGTCCGACACGGGAATTTAGTGTAGAGCCAATTAAAAATGCCCTCCGTCATCTACAATTCATATTTGAAATCGAGAAAGAATATTACACGTATGACTGCACATCTAGCAACCTATAATATTTGATATGTATTTATTATCTTCCCTAAACGCGTTTTGTGCATTTCGGATGCACAAACGCCTATAGGGAATATCTCAAGAACGGGCCATATAATAATAATGGGATTAGTCTTATTCGTTTCGTAGTTAAATATTATGTATACATAGAACAAGAGAGCAATTACTTAATATGATTTAGCATATTTAATAGCTTTATCTGTGATTTTTAGGATTTTCTTATTCACTTCGCAATAAAGTGCAATTATATTTTTCCAAATTTAATTGCATCCTACAATTATATTTGCATAAAATTTAATTGCACCCTAAAGTAAAAAAAACATCGGTTTATCCTCAAAATTCCAAAAAATTCTAGAGAACAAACAATACATCCTCTAGAGTAATGATGTTTGTCTTATTCGTCGTCGTTGAAAATTACGTATAAAACAATACTTTTAAACATATTTATCCTTTTATTTCAGATTTTCGTGATTTTTACGGCCATTTCACAATAGGGTCGGTTCGACTTTTAAGGATTATACCAAAATCTAAACAGCACCAGAGAAACTCGCAAGTGACTTAGCTAACAAATTTTGCGAAATTTCGTCGAATAGTTTTTGAGCTAGAGTAAACATATATATTGCTCAGATACACAAACACAAGCAGGGAAACAGACAGATGCATAGCAGACGTCATACGAAAAATAATGCATAAGATTTTCGAAACATGCAGATCCGTCGAAAACTTGGGTTCTGATTTTCGACACGAGTCCAATATTTTCGCTATACATTATCATGTAGTGTAACCAAAGCAAAAAATATGCTAATTAAACTTTGGATAAAGAGATATAAATATTTTTCAATTGGTAAAACAACTTGTTCAACTTCAATTACATTTCTAATTCGTTAGAAGAACATTTTCTTCCTCTATGTTTAAACGGTTTAGAAAAGTGGTTTAACACATAGAACATCTTTTTTTTCTTATTCCATATTTTTCATCTTAAATCGCTAGTCTTAGACGCTTCGTGTGCGTATAAATTACTCACTTTAAGATTTTAATTAAAATGCATGCTGAAATTTTTCTACATTTACATAAATGTTTAGAATTGAATTAATTTCAATTAAAAATGATACTTATTTCGTCGAGCATTTAAAAAAGCAACTCGAGTATGGCGTGACAGCAATTTGAATATGAAATTTGAAATGCTACATTCATTATAATTACAGCGTAATTTCAAAATCTTATAATGAGAAAATAAATTAGAAGGGTTTATTAGAAGCTTACATCTCATTTGTTTTCATTTTTCTAAATATAGGTTCTTAAACGAAAATCTCCTTGGGAATTTCCGGTCGTTTAATTTTTCGAAGCCTCCAAATTTAACACTGAATTATTTAGCAATAACTAATTTTTAACATAAATATTTTCTATTTGCTTATTTAATGTATTAAATAAGTGTATTTGAGCTCTCGATGAATGATCTCTCTCCTGTGTCTCTCATATCTTTCCTTCGCTCCCTCTTTACCCTCTTTTCTCCCTATTCTCTCTCTTAGCTCTCTATTATCTCTCTTAGCTCTCTATTCTCTCTCTTATCTCTCTCGTTTTGCTTCCTTATCTCTATTTACTCTCTCTTCTATCCTCTCTATCCTCTCCATCTTCTCCTTCTTTCTCTCCCAGAGGTGAAAGAAACATTTTATAGATTTCTCGACTATACATCTTTGAGGACCTGGAAGGAAAATTTTGTTAGAAAGCAGCCCAAACAATAACATACAATAGTATAAACCGGTTGTGGTACCAAAATAAGCTTGTTTTGTTATGATAAAAAAAAAATCAGCGTTTCGAGAGAAATTTTTTCGCATGCTACATTTGAAAAAATTTAATTGCCAAACGGCATTTAGGAAACCGTAGAAATTATTATCATTATATTTTTTTATTGAAGAGTTTTCAAATAATGCTTATATTACGTCTGTACATCTGTTATTGATATGCAATAAGACTATGATATGTATCAATCTACAATAGGAGTGCTTGTTTACTCTACTGTCACTATTATGGGTAGCAAAAATTTTGCAGTAACATCGGTTTTACAAGAAACAAAGTTTAGAATATCTGTTTCTCGGGGTATAGATAAAGCCTAGATGATGACTGAAATAGAGTCAGCATTTATTTATTTCGAAAACAGTAGAGGGTTCACTAAGGATTTCCTCTTCCGGTTCTTTTTCGTTTTCTTTGACACATCTATTTTTTAAGATTGGCTATAGATAGAGCTTAGATGACAACTGGCGTCGATTCAGTGTCGAATTTTGGAAGGGATAAAGTGGTTTACTAAAAATTTCCACGCCCGGTTCCTTTTCCACTTGCGGTTCAAAGATTTTCTTTGAATTACGTATTTCTCAACCCTAGTTAATGATAGATATTAAATAGTGACGAATATGGATTCAGCTTAGATGATGACTTATAAGAAATCAGTATCAAATTCTAAGGGGAATAGAGGTATTTATTAAGAATTTCCATTCCGAGTAATTTTCCCAAATCCGGTTCAGACACTTTTTCCGTAAAACACTCATTTCTCAAATTCGGTTACAGACAGAGCTTTGGTAATGACTGATATGAATTCAAATTCAAATTCCTTAGAGGATGCAGAGTTATTTTCCCGCCAATATGACACTAGAGGATAGAGAAGGCAAAATTCACTTCGTCGATAAGAGCTTGCAATTTAGTCCCAGTAGCTCAACGGCAGAGCATCGGATGGTCAGTTCGGAGATCCAGGGTTCGATTCCCAGTTGGGGTAGCAAGTTTCTTTACAAGGATATGAGGATTCACTAACTTCCGGTTTAAAAAATTTTCTTTAAACGCCTTATTTTTTCAGATGATAAGTTATATAGATTCAGCTCCAAATTCTATTGAATGGGGACGTCTCACTAAGGATATTCACTTTTGGTTCTAGTTACGTCACTTCCGATTAAAAAATTTACATTTTTTTTGCAACATTTATTTCTCAAGATTGGTTATAGACATAGCTTAGATTACAACTGATATGGATTTCGCGTTGAATTTTGGACCGTTCATTAAGGATTTCCACTTTCAGTTCGAACGATATCACTTTCAGTTTTCCTGAACATTAATATGACTCTACGAAAGTTAATGACTATTGTAATATGACTCTTGAAAAGTGTATAAAAATGTGTAATAGTTCCATCAAAAATGATGCGTACACGCCACTTACCCCCGTATGTAGACTCCTTCATAATTTTTTAGTTAATATTGTTAATACTAATTACTGTTATTATTTTTACATTTATAATTACTATTATTATTATCATTATTATTATTATTATCATCATCATTATTAATATCATTATTAAACTAAATATCAGTGTAAATACTAATATCATATTTTACTAAAATCAATTTTGTCTTCTTTCTTGGAGTATATTGCAACCATCATTTTCAAGTTTAAAGATGGGTGGATAGTCATGCTGGGATTCTCTTTTTTAAAATTCTATAGGAAAATCTGCTTTTGGGTATAAAATATAATTACATGGAACAGAAGTTTCATATCTGTTGTCAATCATTCAAGTGTTTTTTAAACACGAAATTATCTGCACTATAAAATATCTGATGTGGGCAGCACATGAGATTCTTGAGATTTAAATTCATTTTGTTTTATTACAGAAAATAACATGGATACTTTTCTGATATTATATCCAATTTGCCTTTTTAACGTATCTTCGCTTCATTTGACAACTTAATTCAATTCAGCTTCTTCAGCTCCTCAAAATTGCAAAAAACTAAAATATCTCAAAAATGGTTCCTCCTAAGGTCATGAGGTCAGACTTATTCGCCTTGTTGTCAAAACTTACCTGAAAAACAAGTACTTAATTAATATATTTCAGCAATTTATTTATTTCAGCATAGTCATTTATTTGAGATCTTCACTATTGACTTACCTGTAAAACTATCTTTTCAGGACATTTCACAAAAAAGATTCGATTATATTTTTTCGAATAAATTCAAAATATAATCAGCATCAGAATAATCGTCAAGGGACTTAACTACTAAGTTTTAAGAAATTTCGTTGAATAGTTTTTAACTTCAGTAAAAAACGTCTTCAGTTCCTCTAAATTAGAAATTTAAATATCTCGAGAATGGTTAATCTTAGAGTAATGGGGTTGATTTTATTATTTTTGTCATCAAAAAGTGCGTATAAAACAAGTATGTAATTGTTACATTTCAGCATATGTAGTCTTTTATTTTAGATCGGATATTTTAGATTTGCGAGCAATTTCGCAATCGTATCAAATCGCAACCAAACTCGTACCAAAATCAAACCAGCACCTACCCTACCATCGACTTATCTACCAAATTTTGCGTAATTTGGCCAATTAGTTTTTTAGCTAGAGTGGATACATACGATATTTTCGGGCCATTTCGCAAAAAAGGGCAGGTTATTTTATCCCGAATCGTACCAAAATCAAATCATCACCAGGGTCACCCACAAGTGACTTACCAAATTTTATGAAATTCGGTCAATTAGTTTTTCAGTTAGAGTGGATACAGACAGACATACAGACATGCAGATACACACACAGACGCCACGCTAAAAATGGTTTTCCCGTGTTCTAGAGGTCTCAAAACGTGTAGATCCGTCGAAAACTCGAGTTGCTATTTTCGACATGATTCCAGTACTTTCACTATACATTACCAAGTATTGTAGGAGAAGTAAAAAGACGATAGTTCATCATAGAGTGATGGCAAAACAAGTTTATTAAACCTACAATTTATTTAATTAGGTTCTGCTAGTTATATCGGAAAGGCTTTAAAATGCTCTTTGTGTTTCTGAAACCTTCCTAATCATAGAGTTAGAGAAAAGAGATAAAACTCGTATGGGATGAAAAGCTTAAAAATAACATAATGCTTTCAGTATTATGATTTTTATGTTGAAAGATTTTCATCCATACTATTATAATGTAATTGTAGTTTGTTGAAGTTAGAAAACGCAACGTTTTGTTTTCCGTAAAATAAATTGATTTTGTTTTTCATTTGATCATTAAAATATATTTTATAGATCAAAATGATTAAAAATATGATATTTATTAATTTCAATGACAGTTATTGAGTTAATACCGAAGCGATGACTTATTCAAATGAAATCGTCGCGTAAATGAAACCGAATTGGGAAGTAAAATTTAACAAACCTATAATGTTTTTTTACTGGTTTTTAAAAAAATAAACGATTTTCTTTCTTTACGACAAGACAACAGAGCTTATTGAGTCCAAGATAAGACAAACAGTCTTTATGATATTCAAGATACGAATACGCATGCAAAGATGCTCAATTAATGCTCATTCTTATGGCATTCAAATGTTGAATTTTAAGTATCATGGCACCGATGGGAACGAAAATGACACTAAATTGACAAATATTAAAATTTATTTATTTGATAATCCATATCGTTTAGGGGATATTAATATTCTTGGTATAGCGAAGTCATGTGCAGCCCATATCAGATCTCCTGTTGTACTTTCAAAATGCATTCCTGTTCAAAATGCCCTCCATCAAAGACATTGCCCATCTGAATTTCAGAAAGTGTATTATCAGATACTTTGAGAAGTATTTCAGGTATAGCCTCAACCTACTGCACATGTATATACCTTTCCTTACAATGTTCAGGATTCATACACCTTAGGGGGAATAGAGAAAGCCTGGAATTCTCGGGGAATTTAAATTCAGCTCAAATTATCAGGGAAAGCTCATGGGAAAATGCAATTTTAATTTGAAAACCTATAAGAATTCTATTTGAGCCTGGAATAAGTCATTGTTTTTTTCGTTTTGAAAAATTCAAGCTGTTTATAAAGGATTATTTTACTTTACTCCAATTGAAACCAAAATTTTGATTTTCAAAATTTGATTTCATGTTTTTATCATCAGATTAATTAATTTTCAATTTTAGATTTTTATATGTTGATAAATTTAAAATAATGTCACTAAATGATGTTATTGTAAACTATTACATTATTAAATTATAAAATGTTGTGATTCAAACTATCAAAGCTTTTGAAAATTCGTCTAGAAAACCTGAAAAACTCAGGAAACTTAATTTCCAAGTTTAAATACGAATCCTAAGTTATTAGAGTGCTTAAGAACTTTCCAAGAAACCTTGTACTCTTTACAACACAATCTCAAAATTACAGCAACCACAACCTCCAGATTTTATTTTAAGAGAATGCAATAGAAAAATGCTATTTGCTCGAACTCTGATTATTTTGCTTATAAACTTTTCATTTACAGAAGTTCCATGAATTGTTTATCTGTTATTTGAAAAGGAATTCGGGGTAAGAAAACAATGATATGCGGGGTGCACGGGGTTTCAACGTAATTTAAAGGGGGAGAAACTAATCTACTTAAGTACAGAAAAAGACTTCGCGCTGCTGCTTCTGTCGTTTGTCAACTTCATGGAAATTATGATTGCGCAGTTCATAGGGGGAGAAAAGAAAGGGGAAAAGAAACGCCGCACGATATTTGACATCGGGGTGTTTTTGAAAATATTAAAATAATCCACTGTATCAGAGATTATTTCTTTCTTGCATACATTCAGATTTTAGTTGCTTTTGCATTTAGTTTGAAAGTTTTCATAATAGCAGGCCTCTTTTAATTGATGCTGTGATCAAAATTTTAGAACAAAAGGAAGTTTAATTACATTTGAAAAAAAAGTCTGATGTGAGCAGCACATGACATTTCCTACATTAAAGCAATGACTTTACTTTTTTATGCGAAATAATAATATACAAGATTCACGACACAATGTTTTAAACTATGGCGTACACTAGCATTTGGTGTTTTTCTGGGTAATGTCATAAGGCAAAATTGTCCTTATCAAAAGTATTACTATAGAACTTACCTATGATACCGACACTAAGGGTGGAGCATGTAAGCTCCTGGTTCTCAAACCGGAGAGACCAACACATAAAATATCAATAAATACACTTATCTAAATTTAATCAACTACTTTAATATTTACTTTCATATATATACATGTAGAGAGATCTTGATTATTAAATTTATTCCTAAATCCTTCTGGACACATATCTTCAACAACATTTAATTAACACATACATTTACAACACATAATTCAAAAGACACATATATTTAAAACACATTAATGACTATTAGCTACCGAAAATCTTAGTAGTTCATTTAGTTAACTACACGAGCTCGTTATTGCGATAGGTTCGTACGACCTTATTGTTACTTGTACGATAGATACTATGAATTGTGTGCCTTCCATAATCATTATAACAGACGAAACATATCCATACCTTATGTTTGTTTGTACCTCGATAGTAGATGAAGCCAACACTTTGCTGGAAGCCTGCGTATAATATTTTAATACGTCACTATTTCACTGTGCTCATATTTCGTTCACACATCACAATTTTTGCCGATCCGCGTATCTTTGTGCGATCGCAGGAGATATTTTTTGAATACTACTAAAAAACATTAGGTGCGTCTAGGACGCTGTCGAAATTGAATCTCGTGGAAACTTCTAGAACATTCTCGAAAACACTTTTTCTTTTCACCTTGTAGTGTCATACCTCGTCTTTTGATTCGTTGTTGTGATGGAGGGGATGCGCGCTGCTTATTTATGTTTGGATTGCCATTGGTTCCCTCTGCAGCATTTAAATAGCTCATTAGCTAGGTTTGGCATCCGTAATTGCAATTACAAAATGTCGTGCACGCCGTACGACAGGTAACAACATGTAAAACTATTTCAATGTGCTAAATTAATTTTTCGTACAAATCTAACTTAACAATTGGAAATATTGTTAGAATTTGCTGAGATATGTATCTTATATATTAAAGGATGTTAATTAATTCATTGATTTGACGTCATTTTCGTAACTTGAGCGTCATTCTTGCCAATTTAGTGATAATTTCGACAATTTGGCGCCATTTTCAAAAATTCACCAATTTGGCGCTATTTCATCAAATTTATCACCAGGTGTTATATATCTGACGATACTTACTACTATTCATACTTAATGCAATTTTTTAGATAAATTTATTTGAAAAACGGGCAAAATCTCAAGAACAAATAATTCCCCAAGTTAGTAAAATGAATAGCCAGATGTTATATATTTCACGATGCTTACTACTATTAAATGTTAATTATGTTTTAGATATATTTATTTGAAAACCGCTCAATATCTCGAGAACAGTTCAAACTAGCGTTTTAAAATTTGTGTTATTCATTTTTAAATGAAAAATTACCTATAAATGATTATTCGGTTAACATTATTGAATGTCTTGATTTTAATTTTATTTTTTCATAAATTTATTCACAAATTGCGGGTGTTCCTAACATTTGATTGCATCTCAAATCAATAAGGTTGCAGTAGTCACTGATTGTAATATCCGTACCAAATTTTTTATCAAAACGCTCCATTTGTTCGTAAGATATCGTTTCCAGAGACTCATGGACACACAGGAAACACATACTAGCATACATGCATACACACACACTAACATACCCACACATGCAAAGATATCACCTCAACGCTCGATTCCAGTTCAAGAAGACTTGAAACAGGCTCTTCCTACAAAAACTCGAATTCGAATTTTCTACCCGGTCACAATACTTTTTCTATGCATTCTACTATGTATATAAGAAAAGTATAGGGTTTTTTGATTGGTTGATAACGTAAATTTTAGTAATCATTTAATCAGTTGTCTCTAAAGTTCAGAAATGCTTAGAAAATAAAAAAAGCTCAAAAACTGCTGTAGTAAATATGATATTTTTATCTAAATGCAAGAAACACTAAATTTTAAGTGACAAAGGTTTCAATGGCAAAGTCCATCCCTTTTCTTCAAGACAAGGTGGCAAGGGTTTCAATGGCAAAATGTATACCTCTTCTTCAAGATAAACAAGCTTTCCTGAAAGTCTCTGTATTGTTTCTCATTCAAAATCCCTTGTAAACGATCAATGCATTTTCTTCACTTCCAGTTGGAAATATCTGGTTTATAATAGATGAAACTGCTTCTTCTGAGATTATAACTTTCAGATACTTCCTTAAAGAAAGCAGGCATGTTAAAATGAGGCAATACAACTGTTTCGAGGCAGTTGTTTTTTGCTTGTTAAGAGGATTTTAAGATTTTACTTAATTTTCTGCAATTTCATTGGACGAAGTAAGCTCATATAGCCTCCGAAACCAGTTCGTGATTTGATATTCGCTTTCCACTTTTATTCCTGGTTTTCTAATTGTTTTGTCGTCGTTTTCAATTATTTTCTACTTATTTTTTGTATTTGCATCTCTTAGATCTGGTTTTATATCTTATATTCTTTTGCTAACTATCCATTTGCTTCCATTTGAAAATAAATAGCTTTTATTAAGTGCCTCGACTTAATAACGACTTTACACGACTTTAATTTTGTGCGTAAATATAGAGTGGCATCTTTAGATTCTAACAAAAAAATTAATTACTCTATTTCTGAATTTTACTGTGATTTTTAAATGGATCCATAAAAGATGCGATTTTCCATTCAAAAGCAGGCTCTGAAAGAGATTCTCTAACGTTCCTGACGTCACAACTGGGAGCGTGTCTGCTGCAATGGATATCTCATACTTTAAATACGGAGCTCAATAAAATTTAAGCAAGTAGTGAGGCAATGGTATTGCTATTGTTAAAGTGCGTTGTACAATTTTCTGTGAGTATGGAAAAGTGGAAGCACAGGAATGATTTTTATACAAAACAGGTGTTCTGGAAATTTAGTGGCGTTATCTGTATTGGTATTATTTAAGCAGCGAACATTAATTTAGCAACCAGGCGACGCATGGTAATTTTTTCTAGTCGGTAAATAAATGTAATCAGTAATAGCAATAAGCCTATTATTTTCGAAACGTACAATACATAAGTATACACTGAAAATATGGGTAAAACACACAAAAAACTTGGTTTACTGCCACTAGAATGACACCGTTAGCAGGCACATTTCTAGTTGCATACTTAAGAAGATAACTATTTCTATATGAATGTGTTCATTTTACGCGCCTGTTTACCTTTTACCCACTTGCTTATCTGTTTAAAAGAGTCATTTAAACGGAACCCAATTAGGCAGGTAAAAATGTGAGTAAAATGAACATCTCATGAAACCTCTTTACCTGTTTAAAACGGTCTTTTCAGCGTAAAATAAAATATACCCATTAGTCCATGCAATTCTCATATAAATAAAAGAAAATAGACATTCATATAGATATAGTTACCTTTTCATAGATATATATATATATATTTACATGTTCAAAAGTGTTGTTCTAGTACCAGTAAATTCAGATTTCGTGTGCTTTACCCATATTTTTTTGTGTGTAAGCACTAAATACTTTCTCATACTATGTAAAATAGTATAAAGTATTTTTCACGAAAATTTTCTAATTCGAGATTTTGATTCCAATATATGTTGTAAGGCCTTGTAAAGAACCTTGCTACCCAACCGGGAATCGAATCCTGGATCTTTGAACTGGCCAACCGACGCTCTACCGTTCAGCTTCTGGGACGAAATCGCAAGCTCTTATCATCGAAGTGGACTCTGCATTCTCCACCCACTAATGTCAGATTGGTGGGCAAATGGCAATCTGACCCCCCCTCTTGCTATTACTTTCCTTATATACATAGTATATGGAAAGTATTGTGAAGAGGTCGAAAATTCGAATTAGAGTTTTCGACAGGAGAGCACGTTTCAAGCATCCCTGATAACGAATAAAACATTTTTGAAGTTATGTGTGTGTCAGTGAGTCTGTGGAGACGATATCTGACGAACGAATGAACCGATTTGAACAAAATGTGGTACAAAAATCACAATCCGTGAACACTGGAAGCCTATTGTTCTTATACGCAATCGAATGTTCAGAACCCCTAAATTTTTGAGTGAAATTTTGAAAAAATCGTCAAAAATCAAAAACCGCTAATAAAGTTACGCAAATAGGCATTTCTTATGTAATTTTTCATTAGAAAACGACTGACATAAATTTTAGGACGCTAACATGAACCGTTCTCGCGATATTCCGCATTTTTCAAAAAAATTATCAAAAAGTCATATAAAATAAAAAAAATATTTCCTATTGAGAAACATGTTCACTTTTCATATGTAATACCATGCGATAAATTTGGTGAAATCATTCTCGTGGATCTAGCTCGTTCCATTCATAAAAAAAGATACTTTGAGTTATACTTTTGTATTTAAACGCCAATAGTCATTTACCTTCTGTACGAATAACTTATTTCTTCGTCCATAACGCTTGGCGAGATTTTGGCGACGAATTTGGTGGAATGTCGCCAACTTGGTGACTTTTTTTAATGTTGTTAAATTAACGAAAAACTCACCAAACGGATAAAAATGACGCTAAATCAATGAAAATGACGACTCATTGACGAAAATTCAACATCTTGGAAAGAATATAAATATCTAATATAAAAATATTTTTTTTGCTGTAAAAGTAGTAAATTTATTGCATTATATAAGAAAAGTCATGTGCTACCACAATCAGATTTTTTTTACTTCATGTTATCCTCCTGCTACTACTATTTTTTATCCAGGTTAGTATCCTAAGTGGTCGTTATCCTATCAATTTGAAATCAGCGCTCAATCTTCCAGTGTCCAGTGAATCCGTACTAGTCGTACTAGGGACACTTTCAGACCTCCGACATTTTTGCACTAGCCTACAGGGTCGATTTGGTCGGGCGCCATTGTAAAGAACATTGCTGTCCCAACCGAGAATCGAGCCCTGAATCTCCGAACTAGCCAGCCGACGCACTGTAGTTGAGCTACTGGGACGAAATTGCAAGCTCTTATCATCGAAGTGGACTCTACAACCTCCAGAACACATTTCAACTATTTTCGGAGTGATGTCCACCTGACTGTCTGCCTGTATATCTGAGGTCGATTTCTTGTGTACACTATACCTGTCACAAATATTAACGGATTTTGACGAAACTGTATATCTGAATTTGCTAGCAAAAGAATATAGAACTGGATAGAATTTTTTTTAAATTCGAACGAAAAACTTCAAAATTTATTCGAAATTTTATATTGTTTTAGCATGGCAGCATAGGACAAAATTTGACATAATCATACATAAAAGGGTTTATTAATATCTCAATGGTCACGAGACGTAATAGTTTCAATCATTGGTGTGAAAAATAACCGCTATACAATTTCTTTCGCTCGTGACATCATTAGCCCTCCTCTTGGGGCAAGTTACCCCCCACTGGGGGGGAGGGAGACAAATTGGCAAGTATGGTATCAATCGAAATATTTTTTCAAGCCCTTTAAAGTGAAGTGTAACTCGCTATAATTGTAATTATTTGGATCCACAATACCGATTTCTCAAAAATTTTCCTGTAAAATTTGGAGGAGGGTTGTTACTAAGAATGGATTCTGGTATAAAGAAGTCGAGTTGAACCACACTCCAATTAATTTTTACTTTCCCTGCAATACATGGTAATGTATAGGGAAAGTATTGGAATCATGCCGAAAATCGCAACTCGAGTTTTCGAGGGATCTACACGTTTCGAGACCGCTACAATACGAAAAAACTATTTTTGGCGTGACGTCTGTGTATGTGTCTGTGTGTCTGTCTGTGTGTCTGTCTGTTTGTGTGTCTGTCTGTCTGTCTGTGCAGATTTTGTATCCACTCTAACTAAAAAGCTAATCGACCGAATTTCATAAAATTTGGTAGGTAAGTCACTTGTGGGCGAATCTGGTGCTGATTAGTTTTGGGTACGATTCGGAATAAAAGAATCCGCCTTTTTTTCGAAATGGCCCGCAAAAGCTTGTATCCACGCTAGCTAAAAAACTAACGGACCGAATTTCACAAAATTCGGTAGATAAGTCGCTTGTTGGTCACCCTGGTGCTGATTAGATTTTGGTACGATTCGGGAAAAAATAACCCTCCTTTTTTTGCAAAATGGTCCGCAAAAATCATCAAAATCTAAACTTAAGAACTACGTATGCTCAAATATAGCCATTAAATGCTTATTTAATGCGTAATTTTTAGCGTAGAAAAGAATAAGATCAGCCCCATTACACTAGAACTAGCCGTTCTCGAGATATTTTAGTTTTTCGTATTTTTCCTACACCATTTTTGAAAATAAGTCCAGTTTTCAAATGAGAACGAAAATTGAATTAAAAATGAATTAAATTTAATTTAAATAAATAGAACGTGAATATAAGTCTGCAGGGAAAGTCATGTGCTGCCCACATCAGATTTTTGTTATCTGGAACAGCGGTCCCAAAACTTTTTTTGATCGTGTACCCTGAAACCAACTCGGTACCCCAATGGTGAATACAGATGCCGAATTTCTTTCTAGATGGGAAGAGGCTTATGGCATTGGTTTTAATACGGAGACTCCACATTAGTGTAGCTCGCATAAGTTTTTGTTCTAATTGGGAGTTCTATTAAAAGTAACATTCATATAATCATAATATTATTGTGTGCATGATTGCGGAATTCAAAAATACAAATTAATATTTGTTATCTGGAACAGCAGTCTCAAAACTTTTTTTGATCGTGTACTACTGAAACCAACTCGATACCCCTATGGTCAATACAGATGCCGAGTTTCTTTTTTTCTAGAGGGGAGGAGGGTTATGGCATTAGTTTCAATACGGAGGCTCCATATTATTGTAGCTCCCATAAGTTTTTGTTCTAATCGGTAGTTCTATTAAATGTAACATGCATATAATCATGATATTATTGTGTGCATGATTGCGGAATTCAAAAATACAAGTTAATATTTGTTATCCAGAACTGCAGTCTCAAAACTCTTTTTGATCGTGTACCCCTGAAACCAACTCGATACCCCTATGGTGAATACAGATGCCAAATTTCTTTTTTTCTAGACGGGAGGTGGGTTATGGCATTGATTTTATTACGGAGGCTCCATATTAGTGTAGCTCGCATAAGTTTTTGTTCTAATCTGGAGTTCTATTAAAAGTAACATTCTTATAATCTTGATATTATTGTGTGCGTGATTGCGGAATTCAAAAATACAAGTTAATATTTGTTATCTGGAACAGCAGTCACAAAACTCTTTTTGATCGTGTACTCCTTGTGAAACCAGAAATAGATCTCACACTGGTAATTGTGAGACAGCTTTATGCCAGTAATTTATTGTGTCTGAAACAGCAGAACGTGAACCCAAAGTTCAGATAAAATCATAAATTTAGAGGCGTCGAGACAGAGGGGTCGAACGAACTCTTAAGAAAATGTGAAGTTACGAGATTGGATGAAAAGTTTAACCAATTGAGCCAAATACGCAGAGTTACAGCCAGTACGATGTGCTGTTGCAAGATTTGTGGTCTATGGCCAAAGTCGGGAGTAAAGGTATGTGCCCATTAAAAACTACAGATCAAAACACATTTTAGGCATTTTAACAATGGTTTCACATTGTCTCCCTCCGCCGAAATAATATGAATAATTGTGTAATGTATTTAATAAGTATGTTATGTTGTTAATAAATGTTTTATTGTTAAAGTTAAAATAGTGCAATCAATTTAGTATTATATTAATTAATATTCTTTTACAGAACTCGTGCGAAAGATAAATAATTGGAGGGTTATCAGCGGCAAACAACGCAATGTACAAAACATAATGGGTTCCACTATGTACGATTTTACGGCCATGTGAAGATAGATATGTTAATAATAATAATTAATCAAAAAATGGCAACTTCAAATATCGTTTCTATTAGGGCACCACACCCATGAAACCAACTCGATACCCCTATGGTGAATACAGATGCCGAATTTCTTTTTTTCTAGATGGGAGGAGGGTTATGGTATTGGTTTTAATACTGAGACTCCATATTAGTGTAGATCGCATAAGTTTTGTTCTAATCGGGAGTTCTATTAAAAGTAACATTCATATAATCATGATATTATTGTGTGCATGATTGCGGAACTTAAAAACACAAGTTAATATTTATTATCTGGAAGAGCAGTCTCAAACCTTTTTTTTGATCGTGTACCCTTGAAACCAACTCGATACCCTTATGGTGAATACAGATGCAGAATTTCTTTTTTTTTATAGAGGGTAGGAGAGTTATGACATTGGTTTTATTACGGAGGCTACATATTAGTGTAGCTCGCATAAGTTTTCGTTCTAATCGGGAGTTCTATTAAAAGTAGCATGCATATAATCATGATATTATTATGTGCATGATTGCAGAATTCAAAAATACAAGTTAATATTTGTTATTTTACTCCTGAATTAATATTCTTAATTTTCCTGTCAATATAAAACTTCTTATTTGACCCAGACCGTCTGGCCTACCCGAAGGTGTAAGGTATATCTTTGTACGGCCGGACAGTGCCACCAATTTAGACTCGAACCCAGTGGGGCAGCATTCACAGAGACCGTGCCCTCTTTCCCCTACCACCAACCTCTCGGAAGGACTTATGGACCCACATATTTAATGTATCCATACACCGCGTCCGAAATCGGATCTTCCAAGTGCAATCCCCGCGCGCTAGCCACTGGGCTGTCCCACCCCTCAATGTAAAACTTGTCGTAGGTAGAAAAAATAATCAAAAAATTAAACATTAAATTTTCTTAGCGGACACACACGTATCGACTTGCATATCCTGCTTTAAAGGCCACAGGTCTAGAATATCGAAATATTTTCATTTTTCAAAAAAATCATATTTTGGGCTCATCAGAATTTTATCAAAGATATAAAAAAATCTGATGTGGGCAACACATGACTTTCCTTATATAACGTAATGAATTTACCACTTTTACAGTAAAATAAATAGGTTTTTCTTATAGCAGATACTAATATTCTTTCCAAGATATTGAATTTTCGACAATTAGTCGTCATTTCATTGATTTAACGTCATTTTTATCCATTTGGCGAGATTTTCGTTAATTTGTCAACATTTCAAAAAGTCGCCAAGTTGGCGACATTCCGCCAAAGTTCGTCGCCAAAATCTCGCCAAGCATAATGGACAAAGAAATAAGTTATTCTTACAGCAGATAAATGAATATTGGCGTTCAAATACAAAAGTATTACTCAAAGTATCTTTTTCATGAATGGAACGAGCTAGATCCACGAGAATGATGTCATCCAATATATCGCATGGTATTACAGAAAAGTGAACATGTCTCTCAAGAGGAAAATTTTTTTTTTATTTTATATGACTTTCTGATAATTTTTTTGAAAAATGTGCAATGTCTTGAGAACGGTTCATGTTAGCGTTCTAAAATTTATGTCAATCGTTTTCTAATGAAAAATTACATAAGAAATGTCTATATGCGTAACTTTATTAGTGGTTTTGATTTTTTGACTATGTTTTCCAAATTTCATTTGAAAATTTAGGGGTGTTCTTAACATTCGATTGTGTATAAAAACAATAGGCTTCCAGTGTTTACGGATTGTGATTTTTGTACCAAATTTGGATCGAATCGGTCCATTCGTTTGTCTGTTATCGTCTTCACAGACTCTCACACACACACATACTTTCACACACACACATACTTTCACACACACACACACACACACACACAGACATCACTTCAAAAATGTTTGATTCGTGATCAGGGATGCTTGAAATGTGCTCTCCCGTCGAAAACTCGATTTCGAATTTTCGACCCCGTCACAATACTTTCCTTATACATTATGTATATAAGGAAAGTAATAGGATTTTCTTATAGTAGATACTAATATTCTTTCCAAGATATTGAATTTTCGACAATTAGTCGTCATTTTCATTGATTTAGCATCATTTTTATCCATTTGGCGAGATTTTCATTAATTTGGCAACATTTCAAAAAAGTCGCCAAGTTGGCGACATTCCGCCAAATTCGTCGCCAAAATCTCGCCAAGAGTTATGCACTAAGAAAAAAGTTATTCTTACAGCAGATAAATGACTATTGGCGTTCTAATACAAAAGTATTATTCAAAGTATATTTTTTCATGAATGGAACGAGCTAAAACCACGAGAATGATGTCACTCAATTTATCGCATGGTATTACATATGAAAAGTGAACATGTTTCTCAATAGGAATTTTTTTTTTTTATGTGACTTTTTCATAATTTTTTTGAAAAATGTACAATATCTCGAGAACGGTTCTTGTTAGCGTTCTAAAATTTATGCCAATCGTTTTCTATTGAAAAATTACATAAGAAATGTCTATTTGCGTAACTTTATTAGCGGTTTTGATTCTTTAACGATTTTTTCAAAATTTCATTCGAAAATTTATGGGGGTTCTGAACATTCGATCACGTATAAAAACAACAGGCTTCCAGTGTTTACGGATTGTGATTTTTGTACCAAATTTGGTTCGAATCGGTCCATTCGTTCGTCAGTTATCGTCTCCACAGACTCACTGACACACACACACACACACACACACACACACACTTTCACACACACACACACACACATACACACACACACAGACATCACTTCAAAAATGTTTGATTCGTGATCAGGGATGCTTGAAACGTGCTCTCCCGTCGAAAACTCGAATTCGAATTTTCGACCCCGTCACAATACTTTCCTTATACATTATGTATATAAGGAAAGTAAAAACAAAATAAGCAAATATGCAGTAAAATCAAAATAAATGGGCAATTTAGATGGGCAATCGAAACTTATATATTTCATACTTTTCATTACGTACGAAATATATTATTTGGAAAACCGCAATATCAGCAAAAACACTCCTAATATCGATGAATTATGGGTCTTAAAGATAAATAATCCAATATGATCTGAAAATTTAGAAATATTAAACTCTTGCAATTTCATGGAATCTCAAATTGAGTAATTCTCTAAGTACAAAAGACATCAGTACTAAACTGCGAAAATAACGAACATTTGTGGGGGAACAGATATTAAACAGTTCCCTTTTCATTTATTTGAATTATCCATCATCTTTTAATGATGGACGGAAATACTTATTATGTTGTATCCTTATACAAATGATTGTTTCTTCGGCAATCAAGCTATCACGTTCGCTATTTATTTATTTATTGAGTTCAAAATGAAATAATTTTAATCTGTATTGGTATTTTCTCGTTTTAATACAATAATTTTGTATAGGAAAGCAGACGTGTATCTTTGCAAAGATTAATAATGTACATACTTTAATGCCATTTTCTAATATTTCCAAACATATTAAGACCTTAGATTTGGGCGAAGTAACTTAGGCTCCCCACAGAGGTTTAAAATTACCGTAGTGTGTGAAATCAAGCTAAAAATTCTGATGTGGACAGCATATGGCTTTCCTACGGGCTTAAATTCATTTTTCCTTAATTTCATTATTCCGTAAGTTGTGTTCAATTGCACAACATGACGCGGATATTTATAACTGATAAAAAACTAAAACGTAAATTACACTTAATTTACAATTTTAAGACATTTTCTCATCCAGCGATATATCGCATTATAGACCGTCTCCATCTCCCAAAAATTACAAAAGAAATTAAACATATCGAAACATCTAGAGAAATGGAGAAGGTCTTATTCGTTTCCTTGTCTAAAATTACGTATGATACAAGTATTTAACATGTTTAAGTATATTTAGTTATTTATTTCAGATTTTAACGATTTTTGCGGGCCATTGTGCAAAATTAGGCAAGTTATATTTTTCCGAAACCGATAGGTGACCAGCCACACTGTAGCTATTAAGTGACATAAAAATGTTGTTACATTTCGTCAAACAGATTTTAAGGTAGAGTGTATGCATGCATTCACAAATACACAGACGCACACATACATAGACGTTACACTAAAAATAGTGGATTCGTGTTCTAGAGTGCTCGAACCGTGCAGATCCGTCGAAAACTCGAATTCCGATTGTCGACCCGATTCCAATACTTTTCCTATACATTGACATGTATTTTGGGAAAGTAATAATCTCATGTGGGCGGTACATGACTTTCCCGACAGACAGAATTTCATTTTCTCTTTCTTTACTTTGCGATTCCTTAAATTGAGTTTAATTTCACAAAATAATATGAGTAATTATTGGAAAATTATACTGCATTCACAATTTTAATGCAATTTATATTTTAATTTGCTCAGTGGACGTATTTTCAAAGGAAACGTGGTGAACATTCTGAAAACTAAAATATCTCGAGAATGGTTAGTCCGCACTAGAGTAATAATAATCAGCACTAGAGTAACCCACAAGTCTTCATGTACCAAATTTCTTGAAATTTGGTAGATTTTTTTAGCTAGAGTGTACACATACATTGCACAGAGATACAGACACACACACACACAAACGTCACGCTAAAAATAGTTTATTCTTGTTCTATAGTGTTCGAAATGGGTAGACCCGTCAAAAATTCGAGTTGCGACTTTTTCGCCGATTCCAATTCTTTCCCTGCATATTGCCATATATTGTGAGGAACGTAAAAAAAGATAATCTGCAGTAAACCAAGCAAATTCATACTTAACCACCCTATCATTATCTCCACCCGGTTTTGAGACTTGTTCTGCTCTTCACAATCGACAGTCGAGGTAATAGTCAAATTTTAAAACTTATACAATGCAATCAATTTTAAGTCTGTATACAGCCCACTTAATGTATAGAAGTGACGATAGCAGTCTCAGTGGCCTAATGTTAATCGTATCTACTATCCAACAGGAGATCGATGATTTGATTCTTCACTAAGATCTTCAGTGGTACCGAAGCAATTTAAACCTATAGTTCAGATTCAGTGGGCGTGAAATGTCTGTATATTACCGAAGTTGGAATGATCTCAAGAGCGATATGTACACCGATTAAATTCTTGTTAAGTTATAATGAATATGATATCATCTTGAATCAAAAGTAAGAAATGGGGTGCTTGTAGAGATCACAAATTGAACTTCGATTTGAAATCGATCTGACAAGAATGTGGGGTTAACTTCAACTATGAAAATATATTCTAGGTATTACAGAAGGATAATTTAACTCTATGCGTAAATTGCAGATCACCGTAAGCCATGATATGACACTGTAACATAGGTGATGTAATGATACAGAACCGAGAAAAAAAGCAAATTTAAAACTTTATAAAGAAATATTTTTAAATAAATATCAACTGTGTTCTTCAAAAACATCTTTTTCGAAATCATAAACATGACAACACGTGCAGAAGAAACAATGACCATTTTCTGCCACAAAAGTGGCAAAGTGTATAATAATAAAAACATCTGATGTAGGCAGCACTTGACTTTCCTTATATAATACACTGAATTTACCTCTTTCACAGTGAAAAAATGATGTGTAAGATCCACGGTACAGTGTTTTTAATGTTGAATTGTACATTTGGAGCTTTTCCGGATGACAAACGGTTTGTCATTGTGCAACAAACTGATTGTTGGACATTGTTGTTTAATGTTTGTCAAACAATTTGTTTACAATGTTTTCCGTAAAACAATTTGGAAGTACATAACAAATTACATAACAAATGATTATTTATGTAATTTTATTGAAGGTTTTTTAAAATTTCAATCGAAAATTTGGGAGGATCTTCCGAGCATTCGATTGCATTTAAAAGCAATAAGCTTCCAGTATACACGGATTGTAATTTTTGTACCAAATTTCGTTCGAATCGCTCTATTTGTTCGTGTGACATCATCTCCATAGACTCACGGATAGACGCGCACACACACACACACACACGTACACACAAATTTACACACACACATACTTTCACACACAAAATTATACACACACAAACTTACACACACACTCACACACACAAACTTTATATACACACACAGAGAGAGATATACCGCCTCAATAACGCATTCTATTCGTGTTCAGGGATGCTTGAAACGTGCTATCTCGTTAAAAATTCGAATTCGAATTTTTTAGCCTTGTCACAATACTTTCCTCGAAATGTCGAAATCAAAATTGCGACTGCACGTTTCAAACAACCCTGCACACGAATCAAACGTTTTTGAGGTGATGTTTGTGTGTATGTGTATATGTAAGTATGTGTGTGTATATGTCAGTGAGTCTGTAGAGACGATATCTCACGAAAGAATGGAGTTATTCCAATGAAATTTGGTACAGAAATTACAACCCGTGAATACTGGAAACCTATTGTTTTTAAATGCAATCTCAATCGAATGTTCGAAAGATAGCCAAATTTTTTAATTAAATTATGGAAACATCATAAAAAATCGAAACATTCAATAAAGTTACGTAAATGATCGCTTCTTAAGTAATTTTTATTAGAAAACGATTAACATAAACTTTAGAACGCTAGCATGAACCATTCGCGAGATATTGCACATTTTTTACATAAATGTATAAAAAAATCACATACTTTATTAACTATTCAAAAATATGTTAACTTTTCATATGTAATATTATGCAATAAATTTGTTAACATCACTCTCGTGGATCTAATTCGTTCCATTCAAGAAAGAAGATACTTTGGATAATAGTTTTGCATTTTGAAATCTAACAATATGTAAATAGTCATTCATTTATATAAGAACTTATATTTCCGTCAATAATACTGGGCGAAATTTTGGCGACTGATTTGGTGGAATATCGCCAATTTGGCGACTTTTTCAATGTTGCTAAATAGATGAAAATATCATCAAATTGATAAAAATAACGCTAAATCATTGAATGTGGCGACTAATGGAGGAAAATGCAATAACTTTGAAAGAACATCTGAGTCAATTATAGGAATAACCTATTTCTCCTTCCGTAACTCTTTGCAACATTTTGGCGACGAATTTGGCGGAATATCGTTACTGGTGACTTTTTAAATGTCGCCAAATTGATAAAAATGACGCTAAATCAATGGAAATGGCGATTAATTGTTGAAAATTCAATACCATGAAAAAAAATATAAGAATCTATTATAAAAAGAACCTATTTCTCCATCCATTCGTCCATAATGCTAGGGAAAAAATTTGATTACGTATTTGGCGGGGTGTCGCAAAATTGACGACTCTTTAAATATTAGCAAATAGATAAAAATGTCTTTAAATATGAGGTAATGTTCTGCAAATTTTGAATTACGTCATATGACAAACAGACCTTCTAGTATATAAAAAATGCTCTTCTCTCGGTTTGTATGTTACACTTGGCGATACATTTACCGAACTTGGCGAATAATCTAGCAAGCGATATTTCGTCCCGAATTAAGGAAAACATCGTCAAAATTGCAAAAATGACGGTAAGTTAACGAAAATGACGGCAAATTGATGAATTAATTATTTAAATATTTTAGCATATGAATTCTATTCCGTATTGAGGACGCTATCGATAATGATAATCGTCAAGTAAGAGTTGACTAAAATATAAGGTAATTGGGTACTGCTAAAAATTTTTACCGGAAAAGCGTCAAATGTGCGATTCAACGTTAAAACACTGTGTTGTGGGTCTTATACATCACTTTTTCACCGTGAAAAAGTAAATTGATTGCATTATATAAGGAATTTATGTGCTGCCTACGTCAGATTTTTTCATTATAAATTTTTTGAGCTCCGTGCGTTTGCCATTAGATATTTGCTCTTAGATATTTGACAAGCTCTTTGTTTATAATTCTATTATGCTAATATCATTATTTTAATTTTTAGCATATCTCACGTAGCTAGCGTATTGTACAGTCAAAATTTCCACTTTAGACTAAAAGTAAGGGTACTCAGCAAGTGGTTATATGCAGAAAATATGCATACACGCCTAATTTGATATATTCAAAAATGACTTTCAAAAACTAATTATTGGACTTTTCATCAAAGCACTTACAAACTCAGAACGCCCTTTTAGTTGTCTTTTCATTTAATCAAAGATGCTCCTCTGTAATAACAGTATTACTTTAGTCAAGAACAAATTACAACATACAGTGCTGCACAAATTAAGTTAAGGTAACTTTACTTGTGCGTGCTGCATTTTATGCCGTAAAATAATTATCACTGATTGTGTGATAATTCACTTTCTATACTCAGTTGTATTTTACTCCATATGATTACATTAAAAATCCATTTTCTCGTCTAAAAGCACTTATGCATGTCACTTCGTCCTACGGTGTTTTTCTGCTTTACTCTTCTATGTCAATAGGAAGCAGCGAGTGGTGATTTAGCTTACGGTATGGCAACTTTAACTCTTTGCTTTAAGGCACATCCAAAATGTTTTATAGTAAAACGTTATTGATAACGCTATTAATATTTCCCTTTAAGAGCAATATTAGTTTAAACATAAAGGCACTTGTGAATATCTTCGAAGTAAATTAATAAAGTTACAGGCTAGGCCGATTTATATATTTGTGTGAGTCAAATGATTAACAATGAAGTTGTTCCCCTGTGAAATAGGGGTCATCCGAAGCTATTAATTTTTGAGAGGCATTGAAACTGATTATTTGTTCATGAGGAAAGTATAGTTTGAAAGCAAAGAAGCAATTTTTACTATCCTTATATACATAGTATAATGTATAAGGAAAGTATTGTGACGGAGTCAAGAATTCGAATTCGAGTTTTCGATGGAGAGCACGTTTCAAGCATCCCTGAACACGAATCAAACGTTTTTGAGGCGATGTCTGTGTGTGTGTGTGTGTGTGTGTGTGTGTGTGTGTGTGTGTGTGTGTGTGTGTGTGTGTGTGTGTGTGTGCGTGTGTGTGTGTCAGTGAGTCTGTTTAGACGATATTTCACTACCAAATGGAACGATTTGAACGAGAAATTTTGTACAAAAGATACAATCCGTAAATACTGAAAGCCTATTGTTTTTAAACGCAATCGAACGTTCAGAACCCCCCCCCCCCAAATTTTCGAATAAAATTTTGAAAAAATTCATCAAAAAATCAAAACTTTCAATAAAGTTTCGAAAATAATCATTTCTTATGTAATTTTTATTAAGAAACGATTGACATAAATTTTAGAACGCTAGCATGAACCTTTCTAGAAATATTACAAATTTTTTAAAGAAATTTATCAAAAAATCACATAAAATTAAAAAAATTATCAACTATTGTGAAATATGTTTATTTTTCAATTGTAATATTATGCAATAAATTTGTTAACATCATTCTCGTGGGTTTTGTTCGGGAGAGAAGATACTTTTTGAAGATACATTCACGAGAGAAAATACTTTTTTAATAGTTTTGTACTAGGAATACATTAGTCATTTATCTGCTTTAAGAATAACTTACTTCTCCGTCCATAGCATTTTGCGACATTTTGGCGACGAATTTGGCGAAATATCGCCAACTTGGCGACTTTTCCTTAAATTGTCAAATTAACGAAAGTGTCGTTAAATATATAACAATATCGCCAAATTGATAAAATTGTCGCCAAATTAATAAAAATGTCGCTAAATTGATGAAAATGTCGCCAAATTGATAAAAAGGTTGAGAAATTGATAAAAATGATGCTAAATCAATGAAAATGAGGACTAATTGATGAAAATTCAATTTCTTGGGGAAAATATGGGAATCTACAATAGGAATAACCTATTTTTTCATCGTTATCGCTTGGCGAAAAATTGCTAAATTGGCGACTTTTTAGATGTTGCCAAATTAAAAAAAGTCTCGCCTAATTGATAAAAATAACGCTAAATCATTGAAAATGACGAATTATTGATACAAATTTAATATCTTAGAAAGAACACAAGGTTCGACTATGAGAAAACTCATTTCTTCGTCCATAATGTTTGGCGGAAAATTTGGCGGCATGTCGCCAACTTGGCAACGTTTTAAATGCTGCCAAAATAACGAAAAATTTGTCAAATTGATAAAAATGCTACCAAACTCATAAAAATGTCGCCAAATTGATAAAAATGACTCTAAATGGGTGTTAATATTTTGCAAATTTTTAATTCCGTCATACGACGGGCATACCTTCTAGTATATTAGAAATTTTTTCTCTCCGTTTCTTTATAACACTTAGTTATACATTTGTCGAACTTGGTGAATAATCTTCAGAAATATCAAAATATCGTCAAAATTGTAAAAATTGCTGCAAGTTAATGAAAATAATGCCTAATTTATGCATTTATTATTAAATTATTTTTATATATGAACTATTGCTTATTTTAGATGCTATCAATATTGATAATTGTTAATTTAGAGTTGCTTGAAATAAAAGGTAATTGCGTTTTACATGTTGTCATCCGGAAAAGCACCAAATGCACAATTCAACTTTAAACACTGTGCCACGGATCTTATTCATCAATATTTCACTGTGAATGGTTCAAATTCATTTCATTATAATATAAGGAAAGTCATGTACTGTCCACATCAGATTTTTTTTAATATCATAATTCCCGCTATACATATATTGTTAGACACTATTAAGTAAACAAAACACGTATCATCATACACTGTTAAAGGTTAAATTACAGTCTGTTTACGCCCAACTGTTTAAAGTTCGTATCATTTGCGCTTTGTGTCAGATCCGTTTTCATTCGAGATCCTGCAGATTGTACCGTGGCTGAACCGGAATACGCTGATTTTCCTCATTACCGAAAAATTAGCATACTCCGGAAGCATCGTGAAATTGAACTTGTATAAATACCAGTTTTGGGGAATGTCAGTTAAGAAAGAGACAACGGCGGTAGCGAGCAAGTAAACTAGTTCGCAGGTTCGCAGTGTCGCGGTAAGCGACTGTAACATTTATTGATAGCCGGTTGTGGCTACGCTCAAGTTGTGCAGCGATGTTTTTCTGAGTATCTGTTATGAATTGCAGGTTGTGGCTACGCACGATTTGTAGAGCAGTCTTTTCCTGATGTCAACTTTTTCTGCGGGGTTGCAGCTGCATCGCAGTTAAGGATACACGCTCTTATTATTTGCTTCTAGTTTTGTGTTTGTGAGAAATAAATATTATTATTTCTTTCACTCACTTCGTACTGTGACTTTATTCACTCTTATGCATCAGCTACTCTGCAAGCACTACGATGTTTTAAATTCCACATCACGAAATTCAACCAGAAATTTTTCGCATTTCCAACATATACTAACAGAGGTGAAGATTATCACTTCATTTTAATTTGGCGTTTGCAATTATCATTATTCAGTTCAATCGTCTTATTAGTATGGACTCTAACTTTACAACTCATACGCCAGTCAACACTAAACTTTCCTCAAGTTTTAATAATTAAAACCTAATTTATCAATATATTTTCCGATTTTGTCAAATTATAATGAACCAGCAAAGTCCGGGCGCTTCGTGAGCTAAACTCGTCCAAGTACATAGCAGCAAAACATTGGAAACAGGAACCGGCGGATATCAACTCCCGTCGACTCTCCCATCCGCTCCTAATATCCACAGTCACGTGCGAACCACACACCCTTTCCAGTCAATATTTCTATTTATTATACGACTCCCTATCAAAACATATGTTTTCTTCCAAGCCCCCAACATAACCGAAATGAATTTAAGCTCCCCTGGGCTCTTTAACAAACTAATTTAACAAATTTAATCCCTCAAACTTTTTATTTCAAGTTTTCAATCTCTAGTCATACCATGGAAGAAAAGGGACTTTACTAATTAACTTACTTTACTCTCTAACTTTATGGATCACACAATTAAGCTCCAACCAATAAATTTATAAGCATAGTTTGTATTAATTGCATCGTTTAAAAAGCGAATTTGCAGAACTCTAACTCCATGGTTTAAATACCCATATTCATAATTTTTAAATTGTAATGACCTCCCAATATTAACTCTCCTATCCAGCTGAATCATGAAAGTGTTCTCATCTCTTACTGCATGAGATGAATACAGTTTTTCCTTTTATATCTTATAGTGTTTATATCTTTGTTGTTGTTACTGATGACCTCCTGTTTCGGCGGAGCCAATTTAGGACCAGTGACGCAGGAAGCAGGAAAGAACGAAGAAAGACACAAGACGAGAGAACAACAAAGTTTATTACAAGAACGCATCACTGACGAAGGTCGGAGGGGGTGCAGCTTCGCATTTAGACGAGGATCCAGAAGGCGGAAGACTGACTTTATCCTCGAGAAACATACATGCCTTATTCGGGATTCGAACCCGAGCCCACAAGGCAGCAGCCAAAGACGTTATCCACTTCACCGCCTGGGCGGCCTTTATATCTTTAAGTCTCATTACCATGCGATTGCATTACATTGTGGCAACGTACTTCAGCCTGAGATTATAAGTGTAAAAATAGCTGAAATGGACAAACTTTGAGAGGCTATTTCTCCAGTTCCAAGGGTTTATTTAAAAAAAAGATCTCAGATTTGGATTCAGTATGGTCGGATTAGTATACATGAGTTTTTTCACTCCTCGGGGTTGCATTTGGTACTCTCACATACTGACACTGCGCTTTTAGAGAGGTGATCTTTGTTTATTTCTTATTAATATTAAAATAAACTGTAGCGTATAATTTCTATAATGATGGTTAGATTGGTCGTAAATCGTGAACATTTTGTCGAAGTGATAACCCGCCGTTTAACTTACTATGTTGCCCGATGTTCCTGAAAAATGTAATTATTTTTTTAACAAAATGGTTTTTTTTTCAAATGGCCAGGCACTAGACTCTTCATCTTTCGCCTATATATCGGCCGGGAACGTGAACCATTTAGCCGTCCTAGGACGTTGCACCAGGCACACCAAAGTGGGGGGGGGGGGCGGAGCACACTGCGCCCACAACACACCATCCATGTCTTACGTGGGACTCGAGCCCACAAAGCGGCGGTCGAACAATTGCTTTGGGAACGCTCGCCTCGACCTTTCGACTACCGCGTCGACTTCACAAAATGTTGTACTGGGTATTCTGGGCTTTGGCGATTCGTTCTCCCATAGGTTCCTGTCATGTGGGTGGAGTTTTATGTTTAGCTACATTGGATCATCTCTTATGCGTTGCAACCTTACTTACGTCATGAAACGCACGTGCTATACTATGGTCATAATTTAATATCTTGGCTATAAAATTACTGTACATCCCATCCATAAAAACTGGCATCTTCAAGTCTGGGGCTTGACTCCATCTTATCACTTTTTCATCTGTAGACAATGTAATGTATTTTATTTGCGCTGTACCACAGAAACCAAGACACATATTAGACTAAATGATACGGACGCATGCACGCTCGTTCACTACGCGACGAAAATATGAATCTATACCTAATAATTTTGTGTTATGGGATAGCAAAGTAAAACTTAATTCATTGATAAAACTGGTGACAAAATGTGGGCTACTGAATGAAATTTATAAACAAAAATTAGATATAAAATTAAACACAATATTTTTATTTGCAGATTTAGCCTTCAAAAGTCTGAACTGGTTTATCTACTATATCCTCTTTCGTGTAATATTTAAGATTCAATGTATGAGAAACATGTAGAACACGCACACAGTAAAAGAAATTTCATATTTTATCCTGGATGCCCATATATGGATCGATTTGATTTGTTCAGAGTTTTTACTCTGAAACGTGATCAGAAAGAGAAAACTATTCTATGCTCAAATATAAAAAAATGGAATTACAAATAAGTAGGAAATTCTAACTAGTAGTTTAAGAAAAATACTTGACCTATAATATTCAAATTGGTTAAATATGAAAAATGGAAATACAAGTAAGTAAAGAATTCTAACTAGTAATTTAAGAAACATATTCGCGCCTATATTATTCCAATGTATTTTCTTTTACACATTGCTAAATACTGAGACTACCACATTTCTCTAACATTTATTTTATATAACTAGGGAGCTCTGCCCCCTACTTGCTTCCTACTCGCTGCCCTCACAAATCTCGCTTAGCGAGCTATTTCAAGCCAAACTAAAGTTTAAATCGGTAAACGGTTTATTTCATCGTGTTACCCAAAGTAAAATATGTCTTAAAGTACATCAAAATTAAACAAGAAAGATCAATCATGCTTAAAGCATTGATTATGAAACACTTTCCAACTTCAACGCAATTTTGTTTAACCATCTCTAAAATGCAATAATAAGTAAGTAATATTTTAAAACTAATTCTAAGTAATATTTTAAAACTAATTCTAAGTAATATTTTAAAACTTATCTCAATACTACATTAATTTATTATATTTGAAAACTTAGACTTTCATCGAAAAAAATGAACTTCATTCAAATGACGGCATTGAAATATAAATTGCCTAGTTTAAACCTCTCTAAAATGCGATACATTCCTCGGTAATATTTTTAAAATCATCATAATACTATAATAATTTATTATATTTGAAAACTTCATCGAAAACAACTGACATTCATTCAAATGACGTCATAGAAAAAAAAACACGCCTGGCTCTCTCTATAAAAGCAGCATTTCATTCATAACATTTTCCCAATCATTTCATTCATGACAGTACTAAAATAATTTATTTAAAAACTTAAGACCATGGAGCTACAAGTAATTAAACTCTATGCTTAAAACTTCATCGAAAAAAATCGTGCTTCTCTCTGTAAAATCAATGAATATTTCATTCATATCAGCTATGCAGACTCCATGAGCTAATTACTTTTGCGTTAAAAAATACAGCAATTCTTATACAACTCATCCTACATATTTTGCTGTTTACATTTTACATAAGTGAAAAATAGACTTCGTTGTAAAAATAATCAAATTTGGATGATCATTTAAACCAAATATATTGTCATTGCATTATTTCAGTATGTAGATGCACAGAATTTAAGTAAAAATAAAGCTGTTTTAGGACGAATACAACACTCAATACGAGTTAAAAAGAACTTTAAAAATCACGATTTTCAGACAAGATGGATGCCATATTTTATTTTGAAGTGGGTCACGTGATCTTTTCATATCATGGTCACGTGATCGCTTCATATATGAGGTGTAATTATTATTTTAATTTTTATTTAAAAAACTACTGAATATATTTTGCTGAATTTTTTTTTATATTTTATGGAATAATTTGAATATTACCTAAAATTTTCGAAGCATTTTGTGAATTTTAAATCCGCTTAAAAATGTTTGATAAATTAGGTCCCATAGGGTTCAATGTATTTTATTTTTTCAACCCGGGTTCAATCCAAATCTAATTGGTTGATATTATTCATTTATATTCCCGTAGGTCCTACAGACCGTCTGAACAACATACTAAAATTTCATTTTGATTAAGTCATTTTTACGGCAGTTATGCTAACGGACAGACAGACAGACAGACAGACAGAATGAACAAAGTTATAAACACTTTTCAACTTTGTTGTAAAGTGTTAAAAAGTCATAAACACTTTTCAACTTTGTTGTAAAGTGTTAAAAAGGGCTCTGTCCTGCTAAAATTCAACTATATAGGTAACTGCCTGCAACAATTTGTGGTCTTGTTGTTAGTAATCTATCCAAAATGCGAACTCGCAGCTCAAATATTTTGTCATTGATTTTGGCATTTAACCTTTTTCTTACGGGTGGGACAGAGTCTATCCCAAATGAAGAACCTCCCCAAAAGACGGGTATTTTACATACCCTATTCCAAACAGTTCGATCCCCTTTGCAGACATTGGTGTACAATGTCTGCAAAGGAATATCGAACTGTTTGGGATAGGGTATGTCAACTACCTGTCTTTTGGAAGGTTCTCTGTTTGGGATGGACGCTGTCCCACTCATAAGCAAAAGGTTAATACTTCTTAAACTGCAATTTGTAACAAAAAAGGTATATTTCAAGGTGTTCCACAAATCCTCTTCTACAAGTACGCCAAATTTTATATTTTTGTATGCTATAGTTTTTGCGGTACGAAACAGAGGAACGAGAAATTACATTATCACAAATTACATTACACAATCATCGCCGCCGCCGATAATTGAAATTACATTATTGCAATCATCGGCGGCGGCGTCAGCTATTTTTGTTTTTTCGTAATATACAGAGATTTGAAACTTTTCCCCTCTTCTACATAAAATTTAATAACTACAAAAATGGCGATTAGTTGTTTATAAATTTCACGGTCTGTGGCACATGGCAAGTTTTAATGCTACATCGCACATATCGGCCATGTGCTATCAGTGATTTAGTGCTTCATCTATCTATTACCTTTTATTTAGCTTGTATTTTTGTTCACTTTATATCTCATTTAGAATAAGCAGCGAGAATATATATTACTTTTCATTTCCGTTTTTAGTTCATAGCTTTATAAGTAAGTAAACGAATAAAGATTTACAAAAATCATATGGGCAGGGCTGACTCAGTGGTTAAGGCAAGAGGAGGTCCCGGGTTTGAACTTAAACGCTGCCCAAAACTATCCCCGTGTCTACTCGCATTATGGGCACGATAAATACGTAGGTCTGAAAATCCATCCGAGAGGTAATGAATCAGGACACAGGGGAAGGATGGTATGGTCCCTGTGTCTGCCACCACTTGGTTCCAATCTAGATTGGGTGATATCAGGTCAAGTCAGGCTTCTACTATGTTGTGCCTGGGGTCTTTTTACCAACAGAAGCTGCAATATATTTCCCTTTACGTTGGTCATCGGTCTTGGGTTTGCTCTGGAATTTTCAGGACAAAGGAGATTAGCAACTACAACAAAATAATATTTTTTAAAATATTGTATACAGGGTTAATAAGGAAATTCATAAGCAGATCAGTAAATTTGCAAGGAAAGGTCCGTTAGTGTGCACGTCAGGTCTATCGTAAATTGTCCGTGCCTAACGGAACAAAAGTAATTGTAGCACCCCTAGTGTTGAATTTAAGACATTAAGATCATGAACTCGGAAACCAACCGAGATTGACAAAAAACCACTGACAAAGTTGTAGAGCATCATCAAATGAGTAGAAATCGAAAATAGAACAGTTACAGAAAACATTTATTTGACACAAAATGGTTATAGGCGAATTGCTGTCAAATTCCCGGAATGATATAATAAACAACACTTACATGAACAAAAATCCAGCATAGAGCTTGTAAAATTAATTTTGGCAGAGACAATCTACATTTCATTCCAGACAGAATATTGCCACATACTTTGACAAGCTTTGCATGTGTCACCGTGTTAGAGATCCTGATGATACAACTTTGTTACAGGTATGTATTGAGAGCGCGGTAGCCCAGTGGTTAGAACGCGGGAATTGCACTCGGTAGGCCCGAGTTTGATTCCCTCCGCTGCCAAAACTGCCGCCGTGTTCACGCGGAGTACGATCACGTTACACATGTAGGTCCGTAAGGCCTTCCGAGATGGTCCTTCCGTTGGTGGTAGGGGAAGGAGAGCATGGTCCCTGTGGATGGCTCCCCCACTGGGCTTTGGACATCTAATTTGGGTGGCTCTTCCCGGCCGTCCAAACAGTTACCTTACATCTTTCTGGTAGGTCGGACGGTCTGGGTCTCAACAACAAGAACAATAGGTATGTATTGTCTTCCATATATGCATTTCGTCCGTTCAATGTGACCATTCCTAATAAATATACAATGTTCTACAATGTTTTAATTGTAATTTTGTTCTTTCGTACTTTGTTGCCGAGTTCTTCGTGTTAACTTTTTAAATTGCCCGCTAGGGTTGCTGTAATTGATTTTATTCCATCCCTCATGCTCACTTTTCTATAGATAGCTGTAAGATGCACACTCATGAACCTTCCCTTACAAAGTTATTGACGTGCATAAGAACTTTCCTAAGAACCCTATATAGTTACATAACATTAAATCTCTTAAGACCTCAAACTTTTGTATTCTATATCTAAATTTTATTTCCTCTCAACAATATTCTTAATCTATCATAAAAACTTTTCCATATAGACTAAATATTACTTCACATCTAATAAAATCAGTACTTTATTCTTGAAAGCTATCAAAATTTCTAAACTCCCCATGTTCAGCAATATATAGTTATCACGCTCATTTTCTAACTATTTCTGTGGTTAAAACTCCTAAAGTAACCAGATAATGAATCGCCATATCTTAGATAAATACATTTCTTTAATATCTTTTAAAACATATGTCCATGCAATTCTCGATATTTAAGTTCTCAGGAGAAAGAGGGGGGGGGGGGGGGTTCGAAGGAATAAACTTGAAATGTAATACTTTCATTATCGTGACTAATAGCTTTTGCAAACAACTTTAACAGACTTTCAAGAACTCTTTTGTGCTTTCCTGATGTCAAGATTTATAGTTTCCGTCGCAAATTACCTTAAATAAAGATAAAAGTTTGTACATATCTGTTTGTTTGAATACAAAACTATTTATTCTGATTCAGTACAACGTAGGAAATGGATATTTCAATGCAATTAAGTCCGCAGCAAACACAAACTATCATTTTTAAATATCCTAGCCGAGGAACCCGACATTGCTCAGAACATGCAGGGTGATCATAACGTCGCTTCCATTCGAATTCGAAATTTCGACTCGGTCTGATAACTTGCTTTATACATTATACTATGTATATAAGGAAAATAAAAATATATAGTGATATATAGCGATAGTGATATATAGCGAAAAATATATAGCGATAGTAATGAGAGTTTTCGATTTCATTCGGTATATACAGGGTGGTCATAAAGTAATGTCCCCTATTTACAAGGTCCTAGCGATCGCATTTCTCGACGATTAAGGGGAACATGTGATATTTAGACATATGAAAATATACACTCGAGATTTATAAATGTAAAAATAAATCGAGCACTCACGGTTACAGATTCAGTGCACGAATTACGGAAATTTCTAATGACGCCTATATTTTTATCTCATTCTGATCAGAACCGTGTAAAACCATAAATGTCTTTAAAATTTTTATTGCTAGGCCTAAAATCGACGTAGAAAAAGAAACTTTTCAAATGTGTTGAGAATCTGATATAGGGAACACATGACTTTCGTTAAATAATGTAATGGATTCACTTCTTTCACAATGAAAAATTATATATAAAATCCACGGCACAGTGTTTTTAACGTTGAATTGTGCAGTTGGATCTTTTCCGAATGACAACATGTAAAATTATTTCAAAGTACCCAATAAATTTATATTTCATGAAACTCAAAATTGACAATTATCAATATTCATAGCATTGGCAGTAAACAATATAGTTCATATATCAAAATATTTTAATTCATTTGGTGTTATTTTCGTTAACTTAACGTCATTTTTGCAATTTTGACAAAATTTTCGCCAATCTGAGGCCAAGTTCGCCGAATTTATCACCAAGCGTTGCAGACAGACGGAGAGAAGAGCATTTGTTATATATAAATGATTATTGATGAATGATAGTGAAGTCGCAAGGGGTAGAAAGAAACATTCGTTATAACCGATATTCCCAATACCGATAAATATTTAGGCATGAAATGAACAATAAGTACAACTTATCAACTTGCATTTTGTGATATTGTGAAATAAATCAATTATTATAGTAAGGTTGAAATACATTGCTTACTTATTTACGTTAAAATGGTTTATAATTTTGAACATTTGAAATTAAAAGACATTTGAAAGGCTATTTTTTATGCATTTGAATTGCCACTGCAATTAACGTTGAGGCTTCGAAATTGTCATGAAAATCTCTGGTGTTATCATTCTTGTGGTGTTGTATCCTTCTGGTGTTATCCTCCTCTTGGTGTTATCCTTCCTTTTTTTAATCTTCTTCGGTTTCTTCGGAACAACTTCGGTGTTCAAATTTATCAGACTTATTATCAACAACTCATGCTATGTTTTTCAACTTTATGTTCCTCGCATGAGCAGAACAATACCTATCAATTAAAAGCAGAAAGCGCCTACCCTGTTTCGTCATTTCATCAAACTCTTTTAGACATTCTTCAATGACCATTAATATTAACCTAGATTTTTTGCATTCCTTACTATACATGGTAATGCATAGGGAAAATATTAGTATGGTATCGAAAATCCCAACTCGAGTTTTCGAAGGATCTACACATTTTGAGTATTTTAAAAGCCGAAAACATTATTTTTAGAGTGGTGTATGTGTTGTTGTTGAGACTCAGACCGTCCGACCTACCAGAAAGGTGTAAGGTAACTGTTTGGACGACCGGGAAGTGCCACCCAATTTACACCGGAACCCAGTGGGGGAGGCATCCACAGGGACCGTATCCTCCTTCCCCTACCACCAACCTCTCGGAAGGACTTAAGGACTCACATGTTTAACGTGATCGTACTCCGCATGAACACGGCGGCAGTTGTGGCAGCGTGCAAATCCAGCGCGCAAACCACCGGGCTACCGCGCCCGAAACGTGCCAACTGCACGCGGTGTTCCCAGGTGGTCACCCACCCAAGTACTAACCGCGCCCGATGCTGCTTGACTTCGGTGATCTAACGAGAACCGGTGTTTTCAGCACGGTACGGCCGTTGGCCCCAACAATTTGTTGTGTCGGAATTTTATAATTCTCAATTTTTCTGAATTTAAATGTATTTTCATACTGAGTGTAATTGTATAATATATACTGATTTAAATGTTCTCCTGAGTGCGAAAGAAACCGCACGGTACTACCGTTGGCTCTATTGTGATGTATGTGTGTGTGTCTAACTGTTTGTTCAATGTATGTATCCACTCTAGCTGAAGAACTAATTAATCAAATTTCACAAAAATTTGATAGATAAGTCACTTGTGGATTACCCTGGTGCTAATTAGATGTTAATACTATTCGGAAAAATAGCCCGTCTTTTTGCGAAAGGGCCCGCAAAAATTGTATGTATCTACTCAAGACAAAGAAACTAATTGACCAAATTTTACGAAATTTGGTTGATAAGTCACGTGTCCGCTACCCTAGTGTTGATTAAAAGATTCGAAAAACCCTGTCTTTATTTGCGAAATAGCTCGTAAAAATCGTCAAAATCTAAAGTAAAAGAAAATGTACGTATAAATATAAGTATACTCATGCTCAAATGTCAGGAATAGCCTGCCTTTTTTTTTTTTTGCAAAATGGTCCACAAAAAAAAGCAAAAATCCAAAATAAAAGATTATGTGTGCTCAAATGTATCCATTAAATGCCGGTTTTATATGTAATTTTTTAAGATAAAAGAACGAAATCAACTCCATAACTCCAGGGCTACCATTCTCGAGAAATTCTAGTTTTTCCATGTTCACCACTTCGCTTTTTCGCCGTCACCACTTCACCTGTTCACCACTTCGCCTTTCACCACTTCGCCTTTCACCACTTCGCCGTCCAGTAGCCAAATGAAAACGACAATTGAATTAAAACTGCAAATTCAGTGTCGTTTCAAATAATTATCAGTGTTTATTTTGAGCAATCAAACTCAATTTAATGAATTGTGAAAGAAAGAAAAATAATATGAATATGTATCTTTAGGGAAAGTCATGTACTTTGCAGAGTCCACTTCGACGATAAGAGCTTGCAATTTCGTACCAGTAGCTCGAGGTGCGTCGGATGGTCAGTTCGGAGATCCAGGGTTCGATTCCCGGTTTGTGGCAGCAAGTCTATTTACAATGGTTTCCGAATAAATCAAGTCTGTAAGTTAGTGCAAAGATGTCGGAGATCTGAATTTGTCCGTAGTACGACTAGTATGGATTCAGTCGACTCTGGAAAATCGCCTATTTCGAATTGACCACGCAGGATACTAACCTTGGTAAAAATACTAGTAGCAAGAGGCTAACCTGGGGTAAAAATAGCAAGAGTTGGCCAATCAGATTGGCAGTTGCCCCCCGCCAATCTGACATTAGGAGGTAGAGAATGCAAAGACCACTTTGACAATAAGAGCTTGAAATTTCGTCCCAATAGCTCATCGGTAGAGAGTCGACTGGCCAGTTCGGAGAGCCAGGGTTCGATTCCCGGTTGGGGCAGCAAGGCTCGTTACAACGTCTCACATCAGAATTTTATTAATAATTAGTAGACATTTGCACCCTTTAAATCGACGATTGTTTTTCGATTTTCTAATAACCTAAGTTTTCATTTTATTTTTGGATCTTACTTTTACCCCAAGAAATCCATAATAATACAATTTTTCTTTACTTTCCCCACACTAAAATCTTCGTAATATCCGATGTATAGGTCCCTAATTGTTCACTATAAGCGATACGTTTTACATTGTAAAAGTATTGAGGGTCAAAGGTGACAGAAAAACGTCTGACTTAATAAGTTTCAGATGAGAACATGGCCTGAAAAATATGTATTTGGAATATGTATTTGAACTTACAGATAAATGTGACTTTTATAGGACAGATTAAATTTCCTTTATCGTGTGTATCTCATACTACCCCCTTGGTGAAAATTGTTGATTGAAATAATGAACAAGTTTTGAACTAAAGTGGATTTCATAGATATTTTATTTGATGATAAAATTGTTATACAAATAGACTTACATTCAGGATAGTGTAAATGCATTGAATTTGGATTCAGCTATTGCAGTCATAAATTAGCTGCAACGCAGCCCCTTTGCTAATTATCTTTATTCAAATCCAATGGCTGAATCCGAAAATTACTCCCAATAGTGCACCACAACACCCTTAGCGCCTTTGGCGTTAATGCAATTAGTAGCAGACTGAAAATATGTATCTGCGCTTAAAATAACAAACTGAAAATTTTATCCATAAAATGTCTGCCTGCTTGTCTGTTCCGTATACAAATCAACAGTTTTCGATAGATTTATTTTTTCAAATTTAGTATAGTTATTATATACTCCACTGTGGGTAACTGCCCCCATGTTTTGAGTTTGTAGGTTCAATGGTTTTCGAGATATTTATGAAAAGCGCTTCCATAGAAATAGCAGTATGAAGACGATTATTTTTAACCTCTATTTGAAGGAAAACAAATAGATATCATGTTGCTTAGCTACGAGAATAATTCAAATATAATTATACAGCAGACGATTTTCATTCCTTCTATAGAATTTAAATAATAAAGAAATTGATACTACAGTAAATTTTATAAACGAACAGTATTATATTTCAAGTATCCTTGCACGTGAATCGAAAGTTTTTGATGTGATAGACGTGTGTATGTGGACGTGAGAGTGGAACAGTGATTGTGGACGCAACGAATGTGATTGCACGTACGAGTGAAGCTATTTAAACGAAATTTGGTACAAAAATAACAATTAGTCAATGCTGTAAGACTGTTGGTTTTAAATGCAATCGGATGTTCGGAAGATCCCCAAATTTTCTAATGAAATTTTGAAAAAATCAGAACCTTCATTAATGTTACGTACGTAATCATTTCTTATGTAATTTTTCATTGGGAAAATATTCTTCTTCTTCAACCCAGACCGTCCGACTTAACCAAAGGTGTAAGGTATCTGTATTAGAAAAAGGTTGACACAAACTTCAGAACAGCGCGGTAGCCCAGTGGTTAGCGCGCGGGAATTACACTCGGTAGGCCAGGGTTCGATTCCCTCGGCTGCCAAAATTGACACCGTCTTCACGCGGAGTACGATCACATTAAACATGTGGGTTCCGAGAGGTTGGTGGTAGGGGAAGGAATGTACGGTCCCTGTGGATGCCTCCCCCACTGGCAAGGGCGGATCCAGGGGGAGGGCGCAAGGGGCTCGCGCCCTCCCCGAGAATAGGATTTCAAGGCAGAAAAAAATAAAAATATAAATTATTAGAAAATAAAAGTATAGGAAATAAATAAAAATAAATACAGGAATGTTTAAATTATGCTTTAAAAAAATCCGACAACACAATCTAAAGTAGAAAATATAAGCTGAATTCAAGGAAGTATCTAGAAATTAAAAAAGAAAGAGGAGGTCGTGACTTGGTTGCAGCACAGTAGGTGTTATTTATTTTCACAAATGAAATACATTTGGTCGAATAATGAAAATAAATTCAGAAACATTTTATGATAGCCTAACGATGTGTTTGTTCACACAGAGCCCAGTGTCTCTTTCAGGCATACCTCCGGGGTACGAAGCCCCCCTTGCGACATTTTTTGTTAACCTAGTTTCTTTTTATGTGACACAGCTCTTTGATATATGTATACTGGACAAATAGAAAACTTGCCCCCCCATAAATTTTCATTCGCCCCCACCCCCGGCCAAAAAGTCCTGAAAGAAATACTTGGCAAGACTTTCCCCGAATTTTCTAAGATAGTATGGTAGGTGTGCTTTCAGAGCGGTAATAGCTAATCAAGTTGAGCAAGCTAATGAAAAAGTAAAATTTTATTTAATTATGCCTTATTTTTCGATATTTTGTAACTGGAACGAACTTTGTGAAAAAGTTAAATATAGTAGGAAAATAAAAGGTTTTCGGAGTTTAATGAACGAAAAGGAAATTACCGTGAACAGGAAACTGAAACTCACAGACTATAACTGAAACCAGCGTACATTGCAGATTCTAGTCTTTCGAATGCGAATATCTCGATAAGAATTTCTATCTTACAATGTTTGTAATCGTGCAAATTCGACCTTTTTAATTGGTCATTGATACCAAGCAATTGTGATTCTGGGAATACCTCTATCAATAATTCCTCAAACGTGTGTACTCGAGACATCGCAGCATAAGTAAAGCCAAGGGAAAATTGGGGTTTGTCAATTTCTACAACGCACTGATAACGGATCTTGGGTTATATCTTGAATTTGGAGAGTTGCATATGCGGGATTGCATATGATACAATACACTGTTTTAGAGTTATGCCTTGACATAGGTGGGCGTTGATTGCATATGCGAGAATATGCAATAGAATGTGAGAATATGCAATGTATATCGTACGGAAATAATGGAAAACTATGGAACAGACACAATTTTTAACTAAAATCAGAAATAGCGGCATCAAATTAGAGAGAATTTTAAGGAGAGCTAGTTTAATGATTTGTCTCTGTGACTGCAGCGGAGACGGTGAGATTTGGTTGAAGGGAGTAGAAGCAAAATTATTACTTGAAAGTGACTAATATGGTTTCATTTGTATTTATACGAACTAACTTCAAAGAAAATTTCATCACAATCTTTAAAGTCGTTTTGAGGAAAATTATTTCGTTTTTCATACTTTTCACACTATTTTCTAGTTTTTTATACTATTTTCGATATCTTTAGCTAAAAACCTACTCGGCGTTAGTTGTGAACCCTGTGCAAAATTTTAGTTATGACCACTGTGCAATTACTTTAAGCTTTTTAAAGCCAGATGTTCTTAAGGAAAACGGTGACAAAAATGGCATTTGGGCGGATCCTAAAGAGCTTTGTTATGCTCAGCTCAATAATCAAATTCTTTTTGGATTTTCATACTTCTTTAAAGAGTCGCAATTAATGGTGTATTCTTAAAGCTATATGTTCAGCAGATATAATTTTGAATATCTTCCCCGTAATTAAAGTGCTTTTAGCTATTAATGCTGTTTTGACATCATGTCGTTTGAAACTCTGAAAGGTATGTAAATCACTATTTAGTATTTATTAATTTTGTTTTCCTTTTGTATGTACTGTTTGTGTGCACATGTGCTTCTTCTCAAATAAGTAATTCAAGCAACAATGGTTTCAATTTTTTACATTTGCCAGTATATGCATACGGAACAACAGTTTGGCAAGTGAACTGATAAAATAGGAACTGCTAAAATATCATTGGAATAATGATTCAGCTTACAAGTATCCTTCATTTATTAACCAAAACATGGTCGGGAAGAACAAACGAAAGTTCAAGCAGTGCGTTTCGAAAAATAACATTGACTTGTGTTTTTGCCTTTAAAACAACAATATTTCTGCATGTTTGTGGGCACAAGTGCTATAAGCCGGCCTTTGCATGCCGATTTGAAAACATGGGCTTCGCTAAGATTACAGTGAACGAGAGCTACCTACCTGATTTCAGTTTTTAGAAATCTCAGGTGCGGTGCTTCGAAAATTGTAAGGTAACAATTATAATGGTGCCCCCTGGAATTTTGGAGCAAAATCTAGGTTGAGTTACATGTCGGAAATGTCGCTAGAAACGTTTTGAACATCGGGGGATTTATCTCTGCTCCATTGAACTATAGTTTCTACAGAAGAATTGGTTGGATGCACACGAAGCCACTATAAAAATCCAGCAAACTGTTAAAATGCTAAGAAGCATACATACCCTAAGAAGTTCTATACTAAATTAGCGATGGAGGAGGAAAGCGGGAGTTGGGAGTCGAACAAACTATCCCAAGACTAATTGGTAGACAACAGTACCAAGTTAAAAATTTAGTTGAAGGAGACTCCTCATCAACAGCGCACTGAAAGTGGACTGTTTGCGTTCTTTGCTCAAATATATCCTATGATTTTGAGAAAATTTTCGCTCGCCAAAGGATTTCAAATCATTTAACAAATTAAAGTCTACGGATGTTAAATCATACTTCAGGAGGATCATCAAAGCAGCATGCCACCTCATGGCACTAAACGATTCAGATCAAGACATCCTACAACAAATTGTTGCAGAAGTAAAACTCCTTTGTCAGAGGCCAAACTTCAGTAAGTCTTTTTCGCTCGACGTATTGAAAAAATTGAGGGAAGACGGCGATATTTACCCTTACCTTATTAAAGTGTACTAGACCGCACTTCGGATGTCAATTGTCACAGCAGAGCGAGGTTTATTTACTATGCGAGGACTTAAAACTTGGTTGAGATCTCAAATGGCCGAAGACCGGTTGACAGGACTCGCTTTGATGAATGATCATCCCCATATTTGAGTTGATGTAGAGGTCGTAATAAATTAATTTGCCACAAAGGAAATTAAGTTTATTTTATAAATACTCATGGCTGAGATATGAAAAAATAAAGATATTAAAAGTTGTATGAGATATAAAATGATAGAAATAAAGTTATATTAAGATATGAAAAATGATGATTAAAATATATATCTATGAATGTGTTTGGGTTTTTCTTTGAACTCTCAAAACATTGAGAAATCATTCAAGGGCATACCAAATCACGACCACAAATTTAACAAAATAAGTGTGAATTAGCTTTCTAGCCACGCGCCCCACCCGACAAAAATTTCTGGATCCGCCCCTGCCCACTGGGCTCCGGTCTAAATTGGGTGGCTCTTCCCGGCCGTCCAAAAACAGTTACCTTACACCTTTCTGGTAGGTCGGACGGTCTGAGTCTCAACAACAACAAACATCAGAACACTAGCATGGACTATCACTTTATCAGTTTGGCGACATTTTCATCAATTTGGCACCATTATAAAAAGCGCCATGTTAGCGATATTTCGGCAGATTTGTCGCCAAAGATGCCAAATGTATCACCAAGTGTTGCATATTAGATGATACTTACTACTACTCATTTTCATGTTATTTTTAACTACATTTATTGAAAAAATGTGCAATATCTCAAAAATGGTTCAATCTAGCATTTTAAAGTTTATGACATTCATTTTAAAATAATAAATTACGTATAATAAATTATTTATGTAATATTATTGAATGTATTAATGTCTATGATGTTTTCAAAAATTCATTCCAAAATTTGAAGGTTTTCCAACCATTCCATCGCGCTTTTAATCTATACGGTTCCAGTATTCACGGACCGTAATAATCGTACCAAATTGCTCTTGAAATGCACTATTCGATCGTGAGATATCGCATCCATGGACTTACGGACACACTCACACACACACACACAGGCATTAAATTCGTGTTCGTTCAATTCGTGTTCAGGAATGCTTAAAACGTATTCTTTCGTCGAAAGTTCGAATTTAAATTATGGAACCCGTCATACTACTTTCCCTACATATTATACTATATATGTAGGGAGAGTAAAGATAGTTTACTCTAGGAAAACCCCCAAATTCTCAGATTAATAAAGAGATCTCAAAGAATTGTCTAACGTATTAAATTCAGCAGCCAATATTTATGATGTATTTTTGAGGGTATATTAGTTTCGCTTAACGGAAAATTATTATTATAAAATTTCAAAACCTGATGCTGTCTATTTTTCAATCACCCTGCATCACGTATTAAAGATAAAGTGAAAAAAATATAAATCACATTTCCTATTATAACAAATCATACTTTCAATTTTCTGAAGTAAATGTAACACAAAACGTATCTTGATGAACTTCCTAGCCTCTTTGGTTAAATCTAAATAGGGAATGCGTACACTCGATTTGCTAAGGAAACAATAAAAAATGCAGCCATCAAGTTGTATTTGTTTAAATTTATCCCACGCATTCTTTACGAGCAATTGGAAATGCTTAAAATAATCTTTAAAGCTTATATTCGAAGAAAGTGGTCGCTGATAAAACATGACATTTTTTAATGAAGGAAATACGTTTTATTACCAAGAACATTATCATATAATCCGTATTATTTTATAAGTACTTTGCCTTCGGCAAATGGAGTATGAATTTAAAGAGCTAGTTTTTATAAAATTTAAACTTTGCATTTTACTTTTGAGAGAAACCGTTTTTAATGTGCATTTGAGATTTTTATGCTTAAACGTTTTGAGCACGGTCGAACAAATATAAAATATGCTTAGAGTTACGTGTGTGTTTCTGTTTATCATACATATATATATATATATATATATATATATATATATATTAGAAACATGTAATAATAAAAATTATGTAATAATAATAATAATAATAATAAAATTAAAGTAATATTAACATCACCATAGAAGCAAATTCACGGCCATAATGCCGATAAAAGAAGAGAACAGCACCAGCCCAAATTCGATGATTAGTCAGAGTTAAATTCCTCCTCAGGTCTGAGTATTTAACTCTAACTATCTCAAACACATGCCTGTTTCAGATAGAGCAATAGTACATTACTATAAATACTCCAACCCAGACTACAGGCATCGAAAAATGAAAAAATGAAAATAGGATACATTAAGAAAATTTGTATTACCATGCGGCATGAACCCTTCTTCTTCCACCTTCTTATATATACATATATATATATATATATATATATATATATATATATATATATATATATATATATATATATATATATATATATATATATATATATATATATATATAATGTATATATATACAATATATATATATATATATATACAATGTTTTTTGTTCCCAGATCTATGGCTGAAGGGATGCGTTACCTATGCTTGATACCGTCTGTGAAAATTGGTGGAGGCTCTGTAATGATATGGCGCTGTTTTGGTGGAATGATGGTGGAAATTTGGAGGCAATTGGTAACATATTCAAGATACAAGGTAACATGAAGAAAGAGAAATACCGTTATATCCTTGAAACTGAAATGTTGCTATCTGGGCTGTACATTTTTGATCGAATATCCACATTCCAACCAATGATCCAAAACATTCAGAAAAGATCTGAGAAAAGTATTTATATAAGTCAATTAAGGAAAAAAGCTGGAAATAATGCATTGACCACCACAATCACCGGATCTCAATTCGCTTTAACTGTTGTGGGATGACATGGACCAAAAAGTCCAAAAGTTTGTCCAACTTTTGTTGCAAACCTCTGGAAAGTGTTACAAGATGACAGGAGGAGGATATCGTCAGAAACGCTGAACAACTTGATAGAGAAAATTCATTCCTAAACTTTGCAAAACGATCATAAATAAAAGTGTGAACTCATAGATGAAACAAAATTTAATTATTTTGATCTCATTTGTATTTTTATAAAGATTCTGAATATATATGTAAATGTTTTGAAATATGTTTCACATATTATCCTATTACTTTTTCGACATATTCAAATATATTAAACTTATTTGGTGGCCAAATACTTATTAATATTTTAGTCAATTACAAAAAAATTTTAAAATTGTATTTTTTTCTTTTTCTGCAAGTGTCTTCCAATTCTTGCAGAGACCCAGGGCTCCGCAGAACCCTGGTGGGGAATAGCTGGTTATGAAGTATTAAAAACTTCTGACGATATTTTTGACATATTTTCCAGGAAATATTAGTGCACCTATCTAAAATTACTCTACTATTTCAATTTCTCGGATGCTCTACTTTTTGATCGCATTGTATATATCAGAAATTATCAATTTCACCTGCACTTCGCGCATTCTTAATGACCAGTAGCCATTAAATGCGACACCTACTTAATCAAAGTTGTTGATAACCAGTTTTAAAAATGTTGGCAGCAAAATAATACCAAATAGCATATTTATTATTTTTGATAGTCACCGTGTTGTACGTATTTTGAAAATCAATCTGTGTCGTCATCCCTAATTCAAATTTTTGTTGATCTGAAAGCTGGCCATATCGAATGAAACTAACACCATGACTCTGGATCAAGTAGAAGTGTTCGATCATTTTAATTGTCCGCAAATTTTTATTATCCTTATGCATCGTCACCTTTAATTCGAAATTTCGAGATTTTAGATATTTCTTTCGTTAATCTGGGAACTGAGATGAATCGAATGTGACCAAAATTAATATTCCAGGCTAAAATGGAAGTGCTCGATAATTAAGAACAGCTGTTTTGATTTTTTGATCATCCCTTTGCACCAGCACCCTTTAAATTTTCCCTTGGTCACGTAATTCAGACGGATCATATGCCACCACAACTAAGAACTATAGTAGAAGTACTGGATAATTTTGATACATTACCTCCTTATTTTCTCAGTGAGTGAGTCAGTTTAGTGCGTATCATGTAGACAACAATATATTAGAAGCATTAAATCAATATGTTAACAAAAAAGATCAATCATACATAAAGCATTGATTATGAAACACTTTCCAACTTCAATGCAATTTTATATAAACATATCTAAAATGCGATACATTCCTCGGTAATATTTTTAAACTTATCACAATACTACATTAATTTATTATATTTGAAAACTTCATCGAAGAAAATGAACTTCATTCAAATGACGGCATTGAAATATAAATTGCCTGGTTTAAATATCTCTAAAATGCGATACATTCCTCGGTAATATTTTTAAACTTATCATAATACTACAATAATTTATTATATGTGAAACCTTCATCGATAACAAATGAACTTTATTCAAATGACGTCATCGAAATATAAATCTCCTCTATATAAAAGCAGCATTTCATTCATAAATATTTTCCCAATCGTTTCATTCATCACAATACTATAATAATTTATTTTATTTAAAAATTTGAAAAATTGCTATCTAGCATATTTATTCTTTTAAATGTGAAACCTCTCTTATATATAAAATAATTAAACTCTTGGAAAGATATTTATTATATAATATATCTCTTTTTCCTTTCTGGAGGATATAGCAAGAGTCAGAATTTAATTGAATTTGTTTTTCTCCCTATATTAAATAATTTTTATTTTAAAATCTACCTAACATATTTTACTGAAATTTTTTTATATATTTTATGGGATAATTTGAATATTTTCTAAAATTGTCGAAGGAATTTGTGAATTTTAAATTCGCTTAAAAAACGTTTGAAAAATTAGGTCCCATAGGGTTCAATGTATTTCATTTTTTCAACCCGGGTTCAATCCAAAACTTATGAGGTGATATTATTCATTTATATTCCCATAGGTCCCACAGACCGACTGAAAAACATACTAAAATTTCATTTTGATAAAATCATTTTTAAGGCAGTTATCGTGCTAACGGACAGACAGACACACAGAATGAACAAAGTCATAAACACTTTTCAACTATGTTGTAAAGTGTTAAAAACTAAAATGAAACTCTCTAACTAAATATGTAGTTCAGACGGATCATAAGCCACCAAAACTAAGATTCTAACTATAGTGAAAGTGCTCGATAATTTTGATACAGCACCCCCTTATTTGCTCAGTCATTCAAACAGTCAGATTGCATATTTTGTAGACATCAATATATTAGAAGATTTAAATCAGTATATTAACAAGAGGATCAATCATGCATAAAGCATTTATTATGAAACACTTATCAACTCTAATTTTATTTAAACATCTCTAAAATGAGTTACATTCAGTGGTAATATTTTTAAAATTATCGCAATACTGCAATAATTAATTATATTTGAAAATTTAGAACTTCATCGAGAAAAACGAGCTTGATTCAAATGACGTCCTCGAAACATAAATCGCTTGGCTCTCTGTGTAAAAGCAATAAATATTTCATTCATAATTTTGATTTCATTCATCACAGTACTACAATAATTTATTTTAATTAAAAACTTAAAACCATGGATGTAAAAGTAATTTAACGCTATGCATAAAACTTCATCGAAAAAGTCCATTAAATGGAATGCTTCTATATGTAAAATCAATGAATATTTCGTTCATATCATCTATATTGCAGACTCCAGAACAAAATAATTTGCGTTTAAGAAATTCAGCAATTCTTATACAACTCATCTTACAGCCTAATCTGTTTACATTCTCCATAAGTGAAAATTAGGTTTCATTGCAGAAATAATCAAAGTTTGGTGATCATTCAAACTCAAATATATTGTGTTATTTCAGAATACAGATGCACAGAAATTAAGCAAAAATAAAGCGGTTTAAGGACGGATGCAACACTAAATATAAATTAAAAATAACTTTCAAAATCGCAATTTGACACAAGATGGATGGCATTGATCGTTTAAACTCAAATATATTGTAATTGCGCTGTTTCAAAATACAGATATACAGAAATTAAGCAAAAATAAAGCAGTTTTAGGACGGATACAACACTCAATGTAAATCAAAAAGAATTTCAAAAATCACGATTTTGACACAAGATGGATGCCATATTTTATTTTGAAGTGGGTCACGTGAACTCTTCATATAAAGAGTGCAATTATTATTTTAATTTTTATTTACAAACTACTAACTATATTTTGCTGAAAATTTTTTTATATATTTTATGGGATAATTTTAATATTTCCTAAAACTTTCAAAGCAATTTGTGAATTTTAAATTTGTCTAAAAAATTCTTGAAAAATTAGGTCCCATAGGGTTGAATGTATTTCATTTCTTCAACCCGGGTTCAATCCAAAACTAATTGGGTAATATTATTTATTTTCATTCCCATAAGTCCCACAGACTATCTGACCAACATACTAGAATTCCATCTTGATGAAGTCATTTTTACGGCAATTATCGTGCTAACGGACAGACAGACAGAATTAACAAAGTCATAATCACTTTTCAACTATGTTGTAAAGTGTTAAAAACTGAAATGAAACTCTCCCACTAAATATTATTTATGAACAGTGTATTACAGAATAAAAAATATAAAGTTACTTACAACTTATAATTAAGCATTCCATATTAAGATTGCTTAGGGTATGGGAGTCTTTAAATGCTTGCATATTCTGCACAGCAATTAAAGCCCTGGGTATGACTGAATAAGAAACCATCCTCCCTGATCATTTAATTAAAGCGAATACTTCATCGCTGGGGGTTCGACCTATGAATCTGGCAGAAATTCAATTATAGATAATGAATGCAATTAAGTGAGTATTTAAAATGCCGCCAGACAATATAATGCTGATTATATTTTAAAATAAAAATTTTAATTACTGGAAAGATTAGGATCGTAAGCAAATGAAGGCGTTAGAATGCTGTAAAGAAATGTCATTATAATTAATTATTGAACTTTTCTCAGAATGTCGTTGTTCTGTTCTGTTTCAATTAATTTTAATAATCGCCTTATCTTTATGACGTGACATACTTGGCGAGATGGATATTTGTAGAACTGCTTTGAGAAGCTCTTATGATGAGCGTTTGTGTGAGAGGCAATTCCTGAAAAGTATGTATATTAGGGCAAGTGATAATTACTCGTGTAAATTTTAAAAGATAATATATTGATAATATTTTCATTTTCCCAAAAATCAGAGGACGCCATGCTTTGCTAAATACTCAATAACGTTCTAAAAGTATCTATTTAATATGCACTAAACTGACCGAGTAAATGAGGGAGGGAATGATGTGTCAAAATTATCGAGCTATTTCGTTATAGCTAGAATCTTAGTTTTGATATCATTAAATACTCCTCATCTTCGAAACCAAGGGGAAAAAGATTTTTTAGAAAAAGCGACGAGGCTATTCGCTATTCATCGAAAAAATTCCTCAAAACCATGGATAGATGTCATATATCGTATTCCGAATTCACCAAAGAGAAATCCGGTAGGTGAATTCCGACTCGTTATTGGTCGTGACTGCCTTGGCTCACATTTAAGCATAAAATAGTCCCCCATCCTTACTGCAGGCTCTGTAGAGGCAATGGGCAGATCTCATAAAAATACAACGAATATTAGGAGGCTAGAGTGTGTTGTAGTTGAGACCCAGACCGTCCGACCTACCAGAAAGGTGTAAGGTAACTGTTTGGACGGCCGGGAAGTGCCTCCCAATTTAGACCGGAACACAGTGGGGGAGGCATCCACAAGGACCGTACCCTCCTTCCCCTACCACCAACCTCTCGGAAGGACTTACGGACCCACATGTTTAACGTGATCGTACTCCGCATGAACACGGCGGCAGTTGTGGCAGCGTGCAAATCCAGCGCGCAAACCACCGGACTATCGCGCCCGAAATGTGCCAATAGCACGCGGTGTTCCCAGGTGGTCACCCACCCAAGTACTAACCGCGTCCGATGCTGCTTGACTTCGGTGATCTAACGAGAACCTGTGTTTTCGGTAGGTCCGTTGACTCATAGGCTAGAGGGTGTAACATCGGCATATTGTAACGTCTGACGTCACATTGACAATTGTGATAACGGGTCAGTGAATAATACGGAACAAATTCAAAAATGTCAAAATATGAATTAACTTGTAGTGATCAAGTGGTAGTTCTATGCGACTGCACAAATTGTCAAAAATATAGAATAAATCACCTTTTCATACTAGCCCAGTGGTTCATCTTCCCTGGTGATGGACACCAGGACCCATTAATGGCTGGAATATTAAAACATGACAAAAAGAGAGACATGTACATTAATTTTACAACAGTTACATGTAGTTACCTTACACCTTTCTGGTAGGTCGGACGGTCTGGGTCTCAACAACAACAACAGTTACATGTAATTTTAGTAACTGCCCCGAAGAGCTCGGTCGAGAAATTGGAGTTACTACAAAATCAGGCCCTCGGGCGGCTGATTGTTGGTGCGGTAAAGACAACTCCCATCGACTCAATGCTGCTCTTGACAAATAATAGACCCATTCAGACAATTATTGAGGAGAAAGCTGTTTTGTTGTACGAAAAGCTAATAAGAATTGAAGTGCCCTTTTGGGACAGTTATGAAAATGAGCAAAGACACCTGAAGACACAAAGCGGTTTCCTACAGAAGGTTTTAGAGTTAAGAGCGGATCCTCAACTTAATGCGGGTATTGTTCAGGGGTTTTTGAAACCCCGAAATCCCTTGAATCACGTTGAGAAAATTGCTAATTTGAATCTTGTCCAGCCTGTCCTTAAGAGTCAGTTCCCTCATGAGAGCTTAAATATTATAGCCCTTGCGACCATCTATACTCTCTATCCCGAACCTGAATCGTTACATGTTTATACCGATGGTTCTTTGACTGAATTTTTACCAAATGTTGGAGCAGGAATATACTCTTCCATTTTTTTTATATTCCTGTAGGAAAACGAAAAACTGCCTTTGACGGACATGTTATGGGTATCTATGTGGCACTAAGGCAACTTGTTGTCCCCAGAAGTAATAACAACAAGGTGGTCTTACTATCGGATTCCAGAGCTGCCATTCAGGCTATCGGATCAAATGAAGTACCTGTCTCTAAGGATATCTTAGAATGTCAAATCCTCTTTGAGATATTGAAGGCTGAGGGAAGGCACATCGTTATTCCTTGGATCCCTGGACACTGTGACATTTTTCGTAATGAACAGGCAGATATGTTGGCTAAGAAGGGCACACGGATAGTTCAACAGTCAACCACAAACTACTCATTCCATTCTATAAAACTTTATATCAGAAATCACATGAGACTTAGATGGAAAACGGAACTCACTTCTCGTATTTCCTCGAGGAGTTGGAGGAACATTTTGGACCAAAAAATTTCGGATAAACCTCGTGAAAGGGCAGTCGCGGAATTCAGGCTTGCAGTTGGCCATGATTGTCTGGCGAGTCATCTACACTGCATTGGCATTTATGGCAGCCCAAATTGCCCGCTCTGTGGAAAGGACGATGTTATGGACAGGTACCATATCAAGGGATGCTCGGCTTTACGTGGGGACTCCGAGGTGAGAAAATATTGGAGTACTAGAGACCTGCTGATGAGATATTGGCTTTTGTTTTTGTGTTCTTTGTTGTAAGACGTTTGTCATTTTCTCTTGCCATTGGAAATAAAAAAAACACTAAATGATTGCCAAATTTTTGGAGTTATATTTCTTTAATTTAATATGTTGATATATATATATATTCCAGTATATCATAAACAAAGGCATTATATCATATTGTTTTCTTTCAAACAATTTAATAAACACTCTTTTGATTCACATTGCATATCCATTATTCTGCATCATAATTTTCTCTTTTTGTGACATAATATACAAAAATTCTAAACTCATTTTATTTAGACTTGTCTTGAAACTGAACAAGGTAATAGTTTTAAAAAGTCTCTTGAACAAGTTCTGGCATTGAGATCATCCTGTTTGTGTGGCTCATCGGGCTTTAAAGCAGAAGTTCTAATAATTCTCAAAAATTACTTTACATTTTAACTTAATCATATAAAGTCAAATACGAATGTTATATACATCTTAATATTTTATAAATATGGATCTTTCCCATTCCGGAAGGATGGATTTAACGCCAAAGAGGCGAGTTTCTTTATACTCTTCTAGAACCAAATTATTATTTTACTTACAATATTATCGTCTACTCTAGACGAGTATCTGGTCCTCGGGAAGATATTGGCAGTGGTGAGATCATCAATTTAAATTTTGACCTTTGAATTTGTAAATATTTATAAAATTTGGATCGGACCGCCCGTAGGTCCATCTCGTATGCTTCCATTGTTCCATCTGCCTCGAAAAGATAGCGTCTCTCACACATACCGCTACCGCCCTGACGTCAGAAAAATGTCCTGCCTTTCAAAAATTACGCTCTCAAAGTCGACAACATGTACCACCACCTTTCCAACCGTCAGAGGGACGACTCAGATCCAGAGCTTCCAAACTCTCTCAAACTTTATTTCCCAGACGATTAAAAAGAACCAAAACAGCAAAACTGCTACGACTGCACGAATAACGGTCTCTCATAACGCGGAAGTGAAAACCGCAAAATGAAAGTTCAGGACAACGTGCGGTTTCTTTCGCACTCAGGAGAACATTTAAATCAGTATATATTATACAGTTACACTCAGTATGAAAATACATTTAAATTCAGAAAAATTGAGAATTATAAAATTCCGACACAACAAATTGTTGAGGCCAACGGCCGTACCGTGCTGAAAACACCGGTTCTCGTTAGATCACCGAAGTCAAGCAGCATCGGGCGCGGTTAGTACTTGGTGGGTGACCACCTCGGAACACCGCGTGCTGTTGGCCATCTCGGGTGCGGTATCCCCGTGGTTTGCGCGCTAGATTTGCACGCTACCACAAATGCCGCCGTGTTCATGCGGAGTACGATCACGTTAAACATGTGGGTCCGTAAGTCCTTCCGAGAGGTTGGTGGTAGGGGAAGGAGGGTACGGTCCCTGTGGATGCCTCCCCCACTGGGTTCCGGTCTAAATTGGGTGGCACTTCCCGGCCGTCCATACAGTTACCTTACACCTTTCTGGTAGGTCGGACGGTCTGGGTCTCAACAACAACAACAACAACAACAACAAATTGTTGAACGCAGAGAGAAAAATTTTTCTCAAAAGAATCCTGTAGAAACACCGCCTCCAGCAGGGCGAACGTCAAAGTAGCAACTGCCGCAGGCAATTTAGCAAATAATTTAGAAAAGGGGGGTGCGTCCACACAACTCAAAGAGTCCAGAGACTTGATCAGGGTCCCCGTCGTCCAAGAGTACAAATATCCAAAAAGTGGCCAAAAAGGGGACACAAGGCTGTCCAGTCTACCAAAGGATCCTTGAGTATTTGTTCCCAAAAATAGGTTGGCAGATTTCGGACCTCCGGAATGTGGATTAGTTTAATTTAATTTGAATTTTGGCCGGAAAAGGAGGCCGTTTTGAAGATTTTGTTCGAAACTGAAAATTTTAATTGTAAAAATTTGAATTTAAATTTATTTGAAAGTGCATCCTAATTTTAAAGAAATAAATTTTGAAATGGTAAGAATTATGTACTTGTCTGATTGCCATGTTTGTTGCCAATGTTGTCTTTGCTGATATATGAGATGCTGATGTGTCAAATGGACACTTGATGTTGACAAGATTTTGGAAGTCATGTGAACCACTGGAACAGGTTTGTTTTGAAATTTATATTTTTCTTTTCTTGGTATGGTCATTTTCATCTGTAGTTGTATTTATATTACTGTTTTGCAATTTTTGTACAACAATTTACTGCTGTTTCTACTTCGACAATTTGGAAATACCTGTTCTGAAGATTACCTGATGTGGTCATGAGAAAATTTTAATTTTTATATTTTGGAATTTAATGAGAAGTTAAGCCTTAATTTACAAGAATTTAAGAATGTTTTACTGCTGACCACATTTTAATGCTTAAAGTTAAGATTCTTGAAGGAAATTGAAATTATTTTTGATAAACGCTGAATTAACTCTACTAAATTGAAAATTTAATTGATGATTTTATTTGGAAAATTTACTTAGAGAAATTTTTGATTTTAACTTGGCTGTTCGACTTGAGGGGTGTTGTGTTATTTGTGAACCTTGGGATTTAAATTTAATTTAAAGTTTATTATTTTTCATATTTTGACTTTGTGATGGGCTTGAAGATATTAGGATTTTCGACTGATTTGCAGTCATCTTTAGGTTTCTTTGGCTTGGGTTCTTCGACATGCTAACATGTGGGATGGTGTTCGTGTCAAGAACTCTTTTGGTGTAGACGCGCACCACTAAATTTTTGCTGAAATTTTCTTCTTGAAGCTTTATGAACTTCAAGGGCCTGATGCCTGCATGCACCTACTTGTTTTTTGTTTTTTTTTTAATATCTTCGCTGTGCGCTGAAATTTTTCACCCGGAGGCCCCAAGGTATGTAATGTCGGGATTCGAAACCCCGCATTACTTTTGTATAAAGTGCATAAACTCATAATGTATTTCAAGTTATCTAATTTATTTAAAGCTTTTAAATTATGTAATTCTGGTTGAAACACCCTCTTGTCATTTATTTGTGTAATTGATATGTTTTAGAAACATTTAACTCTTTAAGCTGCAATCTGAATCCATTTTTAAAAGTATAATTTCGAACGAACGAGCATTCGAAGTTCCTTTTTCTTCCGTTGAGTTTGCGGTCATTTTGGCTGACGAAAAGGAAGTGCCAAATTTAGTTTTGTATTCGATGTATATGTTTCGGCTGAGAAAGAATGGATAGAGGTGGTGGCTGGCGCGACTTGGTGGCATCAGGTATTGATGGCGTGGGAAGAAATTTGGCGATTTGATTCGAATGACTAGCTCTCTCTGTGTCCGCGAGGTGTGCATAAAAACTCTGGAGACAGTTTTTCTGTATGCATTTCCCCATTTGATTGCCAGACTATTCTACGGCACTCCAGACTTCGACCCTGATGTTTTCGATGCGCACGACGGGCCCCGGGAGCTTGGCCACCAGGTCGGTTCCTTGAGGTCCGTGAGTGATTGCTGTTTGGGTAAATGTAACCCGTCTGGATCGAAGAGTGACAACGACGTTTCCTGTGTGATTGGCCCGAGGCATTGACGGGTTGGTCTACCGTGTACCATCTTTTCAGAAGTGGAGATGCTTCTCTGCCGAGGCTGAGTTCTACTCGGGCCAAGTGTCCTCTGTGTGAGCGCCTCTGGTGTGCCGAGTCTTCCATTACGTAGGGCGATAATTTCACCAGAATATTGGGTCGGGATGAGACTCCTTTCCACTTCTCGGGGAGGTTTTTGCCCCGCTCTTTCCTCCGTTTTTCATAACATCGTGGCTTGAGGTAAGCCTTTACATTATATCTCGTTCCCCGGTTTTCTGTGACTGTATTCTACATCCAGATGTTTACTCAGTTGAATGGTGAGTCTAACTTCAAATGCATCAAATGCTGGCTCGCAAAATTTATTGTTTATTTAAATATTTAATGAAGAAAAATTGATTCTCTAAAATTTATATCAAAAATTCTATTCTAAAAGTTCTTCGAGTGTTCGTTTCCCCTGTGTCTTTGACCATACCACATAATTATATAAATATTAATTATTTAATGTTTTGCTACTCTGATTTAGTACACTTGATTTTTGCGGCTCTGAAGCCTGTGGCATTTGAATAAGGTCTTTTGCGCCTGAGTCCAGTGGCGTACTGATAAAGATTCAGCTTATGCGTTTGATAACTCCTAATATAAATTTTAATAAATTATGATTTATTTTAACTTCTAAATTTCTGTGTTTTTAGTTTGATTTTTCTGTTATTTTATTTTATTTAATATTTTGCTGAAGTTGAAGAAGTTCTTTAAAAAGGTAAGGGTTTTGGTTCTAAATGTTTTTTTTTAATATATTTTGGTTCTTCTGTGTTTTCAGAGAGGTCATCTTGGAGATTTACTGCTCGGGGCAGGGGATGAACCTAAGTGGTTATTTGCAATATATTCGATCACTGGTTTTGTTATGGTGCTTGTGTCTCCTAAATTCCAAATTTAAGGAGGTCACGTTCCGCGCCTTTACAAGGTCGAATGGCTTAATACTCCTTTTGTATTGCGGCCACTTTTGTTCCTGTTTATTCTGTGGACTAGTTCTAAAGCAGTATATAGAAGTTCTAAAGTAATATGTTGAGGTTTAATCAGCCCTCTAGATCACTATAGAACTACAGAGCAACAAACGGTTTAATTTATACTGTGAATTCTGTAAGGTAATTTTAGCAATTCCTCACAATAGTCCTTTTCAGCTGGTGATACGAATGCAGTGCAAGTGCTTACAGTGGCGAGACGTCAGGGGAGATTAGGTAGACAGTGTCTACCCAAATAATGTACAACCAAGTAACTTTAATTTTAGTTATATATTATTCAAAAGGAATTGAAAGAATGTTTTGTTTTGTAAATGAACGAAGGGAGATGCATATAGTATATCTTTGCTCGAACAGCATATATATCTTTGCTCGGACCCTCGACTACTAGTGTTCATTTTTCAGGAGAGACACATCTCTAAATGTCAACCCTGTCAAGTGATATTGCATTGGGAGTGGAACTAAAATATAATGCGTAATCAATTTCTATAATTTAACTGTTGTATAATCCCGGTTAAACATGCGCGATATTTCTTAACAGAGTGAACATTCCTTTCCTCCTTCCACAATGGGATTTGTTTTTTTTTTTTTGTTTTTTGTTTTTTTTTTTTGTCTGAATCGTTTCGACTTCGCAAACATAGTATTTATTGTCTGAGGACTCTGGAGAATAATTTTATAAGTTAATAGCAAATTTAATTTAAAGATTGCTAAATTATAAGTATATTGAAATTTCTGATATATCTGTAAGTTTTCTATTTGAATAATAAATAAAAATTTTAAGAAGTGAAAAAGTTATGCTTGGTGAGTGGTATATAAATAAGTTCTTACATTTTTCCTCTTTTAATCGGTTCTACAAAAAAATGCAAAACGGAGTTTCACTGTAATAACAAAATTTCAAAATGACATTCATTTATTACTTTCCTTATATACATAGTATAATGTATAAGGAAACTATTGTGAAAATTCGAATTCGATTTTTCGACGGGAGAGCACGTTTCAAGCATCCTTGAACACGAATCAAACGTTTTTGAGGTGATGTCTGTGTGTGTGTTTCAGTGAGACTTTGGAGACGATATCTGACGAACGACGGAGCGGTTCCAACGAAATTTGGTACAAGAAGTACAATCCGTCAATTCTAGAAGCCTATTATTTTTAAATGCAATCGAATGTTCAGAACCCCATTAAATTTTCGAGTGAAATTTTGAAAAAATCATCAAAAACTCAAAAACCTTTCACAAAGTTACACAAATAGTCATTTCTTGTGAAATTTTTCATTAGAAAACAATTGATATAAACTTCAGAACGCTAACATGAACCGTTCTTGAGATATCGTACATTTTTCAAATAAATTTATCAAAAAGTTACATAAAATAAAAAAAATTATGAACTATGTAAAATATGTTCACTTTTCATATGTAATATCATGCGATAAATTTGGTGACATCATTCTCTTGGATTTCCATATTTCCATTCATGGGAAAAGATACTTTGAATAATACTTTTGTAGTTGGACGCCAATAGTCATTTATCTGATATGACAATAACTTATTTCTCTGTCCTTAAGGCTTGGCGAGATTTTGGCGACGAATTTGACGGCATATCGCCAACTTGGGGATTTTTTTAAATATTGCCAAATTAACGAAAATGTCGTCAAATTGATAAAAATGACACTAAATCAATGAAAATGACGACTAATTGGCGAAAATTCAATATCTTGGAAAGAATATAAGAATCTACGAGTACTATAAGAATAACCAATGTTCCCGTCCGTAACATTTGGATAAAATTTTGGTGATGAATTTTTTGGAATATTTCCAACTTGGTGACTTTTTTATGTTGCTAAATAGACAAAAAATGTCACAAAATTGATAAAAAGTTCGCCAAATTGATGAAACTAACGCTAAATCTATGAAATGACGACTAATTGATAAAAATTCAATATCTTGGAAAGAACGTAAGAATAGACTATAAGAATAACCCATTTCTCCGCCCATAATGCTTGGCGAGAAATTTATCGGGACGTCGGCAATTTGGCGACTTTTTTAAATGTTGTCAAAGTGACAAAAATTTCGCCAAATTGATAAAAATGACGCCAAATTACGCAAATACTGATTTCCGTCATATGACAGGCATACATTCTAGTATATAAGAAATGTTCTTCTCTCCGTTTGTCTGTAACACTTGGTAATGTATTTGGCAAACTTGGCGATATAACTAACAAAGTATCGCCAACTTAATGATATTTCGCCCCAGATTGACGAAAATTTCGTCAAAATTGCGAACATGACGCTAAATTAATGAAAATGACGCCTAATTGATGAATTAATTATTAAAATATTTTAATATATGGACTTTATCGCTTATTGAGGATGCTATCAATATTGATAATTGTTAATTTAGAGTTGTGTGAAATATAAGTGAATTGGGTACTTTGAAATAATTTTACAAATTGTCGTCCTGAAAACCTCCAAATGTACAATTCAACATTAAAAACACAGTATCGTGAATCTTATACATAATTTTTTGACTGTAAAAAAAGTATAAATTTATTGCGTTGTATAAGAAAAGTCATGTGTTGCCCACATCAGATTTTTTTCATTGTAGTGGACTTATTATATTTTATTGTATTTGTAACCTTGTTTTATTTTCAGCATGAAACAATTTATTTGCTAATTTTAGTCTCATGTTTTATGTCTCTCGAAATTATTTTATCACGCCTCAACACTGAATATGGCACTAAATTATGATGTACGAGAAACACCAGTTTCATATATACAGCTAAGAAATATTGAGTGACTAACAAAGGTACTCTTGCACAGCCCAAACTACTTAAGGTAGAAACTTTGCATACACGTGGGACTTGACATATTAAACTTGAAATATTAAAAAAATTGACATACATTACTTGAAATATTAAAAAAAATTAAAATCTTGGAATTTTGTCCGAAAAATTTATAAATTGTGGATTTTTTTGTTCTAACATTCTTTCAGCTTTAACTAGTAAAAAAGCTATAACTAGACACAAAATTAATTTTTATACTATCATGCTAAAAAATAGCCTAAATTTTCTTAATTAATTCTATTGGTGTACTGTTCTTGAAATATTTTAATTTATACTTATAGCAGACAATGCGTTTTATTATATGTTGAATGAATTTATTTACAGTTATTGATTTCATTGTGGTAACCGTGTTACGTTTCAAATACCGAAACCGTTTGTTGACTATTCTTCAAATTAAATTATTGAAAGATAATGATACAATAATTAATTTTAGCTTAAAATATCTGGAAACATTGCAAATAAGGCAACACACAGTGAATGGACATGAAATGTTGTTTTACATATCGCAATTTCCATATTAACAAAACTATAAAATATGTGCTAGTGTTATGCTTAAATTTTAAACGATTTTTTGATATTCAAAACTTAGTGGTCACTGAATGCAACACCTACACACTTATCAATTTCGCCCGCGCAAAGCGTGGTTGGAAATAACTAGTATTGAATATAATCCCAATTAAAAGCTATTTATATCAATCGACTAAATATAGGTATGACTTAATGGGAAACAAAGGGTGATTTAATTTTATAAAACTAGTAAAAACCGGACTTCGAATGCACTCGCGCAAATGAAGTACGCGAGCTGCGAAAGATTTCAAAATTTAGTGTTGAAAATGAAATAACTAGCATTGACTATAATCCCAATTAAAAGCTATTTATATCTATCAACTAAGTATAGGTATGACTTAATGGGAAACAAAGGGTGATTTAATTTTATAAAACTAGCAAAAACCGGACTTCGAATGCACTCGCGCAAATGAAGTACGCGAGCTGCGAAAGATTTCAAAATTTAGCGTTGAACATGAAATAACTAGCATTGAATATAATTATAGTTAAAAGCTATTTATATCTATCGACTAAGTATAGGTATGACTTAATGGGAAACAAAGGGGGATTTAATTCTATAAAACTAGCAAAAACCGGACTTCGAATGCACTCGCGCAAATGAAGTACGTGAGCTGCGAAAGATTTCAAAATCTAGCATTGAACGTGAAATAACTAGTATTGAATATAATCCCAATTAAAAGCTATTTATATCTATCGACTAAATATAGGTATGACTTAATGGGAAACAAAGGATAATTTAATTTTATAAAACTAGCAAAAACCGGACTTCGAATGCACTCACGCAAATGAAGTACGCCAGCTGGGAAAGATTTCAAAATCAATTTAACAGATAATTATGAAATTAGAAATATTAAAAATTAATTTCAATATTTGAGATTCCTAATACAAAAGAGCAAATAAGTTTTTAGAACTCGAATATTAAACTTAACAAATTAGAAAACAATGAAATCAAAGTAACACTTTTAAATCGCGAAACCTTATTTAATATACAAGAGCACGTTTAAATCACAATGCATGCAAGCACACACTCTTTGATTAGCTGTTTAAGAGTTATTGTTTACTTGTTATTTGTACGAAGTGTAGTGAGAATGCGCAATTTAAAAATGTGAGTTAATTCTGTTACAGTTCGTTTTGATTATTAAACAAAAAAGATCAATCACACATAAAGCATTGATTATGAAACACTTTCCAAGTGAAATGCAATTTTATTTAAACATCTCTGAAACAGGATACATTCAGCATTGATATTTTTTAACTTATCACTGTACTACAGTAATTTATTATACTTGAAAACTTAAAACTTTCTCAAAAAAGACAATTCTAGTTACACAAAATGAACTTTATTCAAATGACATCATCAAAATATAAATCGTCTGCCTCTCAATGCCGAATCAATGAATATTTCATTTATATCACTTATATTCGAGACACCACAACTAAATAATTTTGCATGAAAAAAATTCAGCAGTTGTTATACAACTCACCTTACAGTCGCTTGATTCATTTACATCCTGCATACGTTAAAATTAGGCTTTGTTATAGAAATAAATTCAGTGATTATTTAATATTAAAAATATTGTAATTGCGTTGGCGCAGAAGTTAGATACACAAATAATACGCAAAAATAAAGGGATTTTAAGACAGATGCAACATTAAATATAAATTTAAACGATTTTTAAAAATCACGATCTTTACATAGCGGAAAAAGAATGAATGCTATATTTTATTTTGCAATGAGTCACGTGATCTCTTCATATATCATAGGTGTAATTACTATTTCAATTTTTATTTAAAAAACTACTCAACATCTTTTGCTGAAATTCTTTTGTTCATTTTATGCAATAATTTAAATATTTCCTAAAATTTTTGAAGAAATTTGTGAATTTTAACTTTGCTTAAAAAATGTTTGAAAAATTAAGTTTCATAGGATTCAATGTATTTCATTCTTTCAGCCCGGATTAAATCCGAAACTAATTGGATAATATTATTCATTTTCATTCCCATATGTCCCACAGACTGTCTCAAAAACATACTAAAATTTCATTTTGATTAAGTCGTTTTAAGGCAGATATCGCGCGAAAGGACAGACGACAGTCAGACAGAATGACCAAAATCATAAACATTTGTCAACTATGTTCGAAAATGTTAAAAAGTGATTCTGCACATCTACCAATTGTAATGTTCTTCCTACCTATTGTAATTTTTGAGTAAAAGGAATCATAAAATTCAGACAAACGTTGATTTCGCTTCATAAGGAATGGAGAATGGACTTCGTTTCGCTCGTCAATAATGAAAATTAATTTTTTAGGTCTAAAAAATCACTTTACTGTTGAAATTTTCCAGCACAATACATTAAATTCGTATAATTATTGGAGTAATGCAATAGTTTACTGGTTTTATTCTCTTATTTCTGCAGAATGTATCTTGACCTACACCACATTTTCAAATTTATAAAAAATAGCCAATATTTCAGGTGAGTTACTCTTAGACATAGCAGACAGAGAATACAAAAATCGAATTCAACCCCAAAATAAGAAATTTAATTACTTCGTTCAAAGCTTCAAAAAGCTTTAAAATATATCCCATCCGTGCATTTCGGTTACATTTTTGGTGAGTTATCGTCCAACGTAATAGGAACATATTATGCCCGACTTTTATCAAACGACGTTCAGCTATGAACTGGGACTGTGAGACATTAATTTTCATCGCATACGTATTCAGAGTTTAAAGAATTCGGTTAGCCTTTAAAAGAGTTATCGTTAGACAACGCAAGGAGACATACAAAAAAAATCGAGTTCAAACCAAATGTAAAAAGTATAATTGCACAAAAACTACTAAAATAAAACATAATAAATAAAACTTTTTAAATACAGGATTATATACAAGAATAAACGGATCAACTAGTTTCAGCAAATAACAGTATTTTTCAGGACTGACCAAGAAGAGAGACCTCACTAATTTTTTCCGCTATTTTTTTTAGGCGTTAGCTCATATAGCCAACAAAACCAGTTAATTTCTTCAGATTTGACTTTCGTTTATACTTGTCAGTTTAAATTAATTTCCTATCGTTTCCAATTTCTTCTATATATATTTTTACAGCTGGTTTAAACGTCTCAAGTTTCTTTGTTCAGTGTTTTCTGCAAATTTTCTATCTGTTCAGTTATCTTTTTCTTCTATCCCTTCTCTTACCACCTTATTGTCTTCTTTCTTCCCTCTATGTTTTTCTGATTAATTCCTGCCTGTCGTTTTGGCTTTTTCCTCTATTTTGTTGTCAACTTCTTTCTCCTACCTTTAACCACGTTTACGATCCTCAGTTGCAAACTTGACTTGAGTTAGTGAAGTAGCGCTTTTTGACCCTTCGAAGAAAGCTGTTATTTGCCTTTGAAACTATTTGACCAGTTTATTTTATATTAAATTCTGTATTTACGAAATTTTTATTTATTGAAAAAGAAGCTTACTTAGTCATTTGAGAAGCTTAGTCATTCTTAGTCCACTGCTTCAATTATCATCATTCTCAAGAAGTTAGCGCGTTCCGTCCGCGATCAAAGACGCGTAAATTGTAAATATTTGTATTTTAACGCTAATTAATTTTCCGAATTTCGTTTATTTCTGGTGGCATTAATTAAGTATCAATGATACTTTCCGATTTGATGTGAATTTTTCAAGTGAACATAAATTAATAATTTATTTAATCAAATTGTATCAAATTTAATTTTGCAGTATGGGTTTCACAATGAGTGAAAACGAATATTTTTTTAAAAGAAAAATTCATCGTAAATGCATACAGCAAAATTATAAGCTGTCCACATCATATTTTTATTATAATTATATGATATGCTGATCTCAAAAAATCTTATCCCCGAGATTCCCGAAATAAGTAAAGGTTCCCATAGGAAAGTCATATCTGAAATTAATTTCTAAAATTTTCAACTGCGACTTCTATCTTGAGATTTTACTCTCATTCTAAATCGTCCTCTTTTTAAATTATTTATTTATGTATTTATTTATTTATGCACACACAAACAAACACAGAACAAAACGCAATTACTCTTTGAGACCAAGTGACTGCAGAAGCCCTTGAACTTAGAAACTGGGTAATACACAATAAGTAAATCTACGGAAGTAAGCACTACGGAATGAAAAGGGGATAATATTTAAGTAGTAACTGAATATATATATAAAAACTAATTTTGTGATAAGGAGTGTGATTAGAGAAATAAATTTAATTAATTGGTTCTATTGTGAATTAAGAACAGCCTCAAATCAACAATTTTTAAGTTTGTTGCGCAAATCCTTATAGTGTGATAATATGATAGTGTACTAATATGTTGACAGTATAATAAATAATGTTGTGCCGAAGTGGGAGAAAGATTTGAAAAGCATTGCCTTACAGGGCATTTTTTTCGACCATGTTTAAGAACGAATCAGCATGTAAAACATTTATTTACATTATAGAAATTTAAAAAAAAAACGGTTAAGCTCTTTAGAAGCTACAGTCGGACAAGGTATGTCAGTGGCAAAAGCGCAGCGCGTGCAATTTTTCCGAACACTTTCAGATACGAACTTTGCCTGTAAGACAATTATCTATACCACATATCTATCTAATTTTGAAATAATATCTGTTAAAATTGTAATCAGATAGGCAAGCAGAGGTACGTAGACAAAAAATTAAAATATGTGGTAAAAAGCATATAGCGCCCAACTCATAATACAGAATTTTAAAGCTATCTTCAAATACTCAGTTTTAATGAATAATCTGTTTGGAGATTGGAAATTCTGATTTCATTATAAAACATTATAATATACGAATAGCGAATTGTACAATAAATTATTATTTTATATAAGTTTGTGGTTTTATACACAGCTTTAAAATATAGTTTTGCCACTATTTTTGCGTCAGTCATCAATTTGAACTTTTGGAAGAACTTTTCCGAAACGAAATGAACGAAATAGGATAAAGTTCTTAGAACATCAAAGGAAAACTTTCGGTTGACGTATTTATAATCGGATTTGAAGAGTCAGAATGTTTAGTTTTAGCCAAAACCAGACCAATGATAAACATTGCATATCATTATAAATTTCATATAACGTATTGGTTTCATGTTTGGTAAGGATCTAAATTAATTAAAATGGCACTGTATGAAAAGAAATGAACTGCTAGGGATTTTTATCACATGTAACATATTATAATAAGTAGGTTCTATTTTATTTGAAAATGAAATTTTTTTATTGGAAGTTGCTTCTCAAGAACCGGAAGTGAAAATCCTTAGTGAACGTCCAACCCAAAGAGCTAGAATCACTAGAGGTAGCCTTTCCTTTCTTTAGCCATCTTAAAAGCATGGCCAGTATGTCCCCCTTCGCTTCTACAAATGAGTGCCAGATTTGGCACGGTCGCGCTAGACGGCGCATTATAGCAGTTCCAGAAAATTGTAAAAGTGTGCCATTGTGGTAGTTTGTTCATTGTTATACACAACTTTCTTTTTTAAGAATCTTAATCTACGTATTTTTAAATCTCTAAAATATGCAGATTCAAAATGCGTGAAAAATTCTGCAAAACTTTCTTTTTTTACACATTTATTTTCAAATTTTATTACGACTGTTTTAGCTTTCTTTTTCAAATTGTCATTGGAAATTATTTTTAATTAATATTTCAGTTTTTTTTTCATCCTAAAATATAAATTATATCTATAGATAACGTTTTGTTAATTTTATTAACGAGATGTAGGTAATATTTGAGCAAATCGTTACAGTAAACAGACATCTTTTAATTGCTAAACATTTTATATTTTAAAAGTATATTACATCCCAGTTCCTATTCAGTACATATATTAGTACTTTTGCCATCAAATGTCAAAAAAATGACATCAACCTCTGCATCATGTACTAGTTGTTATGAAGTTATTTTAGTTTTACAATATTTCGACTTTTAAAAAATGTAAGAAGGCATAGTATACCACTAATGCTGATCTATTCTATGTAATGAGAAGCAGTACTGCACCTTTAACTATAAAAAATATAATTAAACTCAACTGTCACACTATTGATTACCAAAATAAATAATGCTTCAAAAATTTAAAACTTCTAATATTTTGTGTTTTAATCCTGGAATTTATACGAAACAAATGCCAACTCCTTCAATTATTTAGCATAATGTATCCACATATGAAATATCATGCCGGTACGTACATGCGTTCATAAGTTATCTTACCTAAATTTTACGTGCAAATACATATACAAATACGCATTCACACAAATAAACTCACACAAACATACGTATAAGCACACACACAAGAACACATACATATAAGCACACACACGAACACATACATATAAGCACACACACAATCACATATACATATATGCACGCACACACACACACATATATACATATATGTACGCACACACACACATATATACATATATGCACGCACACACACATATATACATATATGCACACAACTCAAACATCTTGCGCAGAATGTTTTAATTGTGTTAATGAGGTCTTAAAACATACTTTTCCTACCACTTATTTTTCTTTCTATTTTCGATTCAGACCAAATAAAAACATATTAAAATAACTTGATATGAGCTATTTTATGATTTTGAAGGCAATGCGATATGTCTAAACTACGATTTGAAAACTAGAATTTGTTTCCATAAAGACGTCAAAATGCGAGGGAAGTCATCGACGTACTGCATACCAACTTCTTTTATAATAAAATTTATACAGTATGCCAAATGCAATACAGTTATTAACTTAGAATGCTTTTATTTATAAATTTTATATGCAATTTGTTCGATATCAATCAGTTACATTTTCCAGTACATATGTCAAAGTACACATGTACATTTATTGTACTATATTTTTTTAATATATTGTATTGCCTAATTACAGGTGTATTATTTCAGACGGCTGACTATTGTCTAATGCTTTTTATAACTATATCAGTGTTTATTACAAATGTGAAAAAAGTACTTAAAGGTATTGTTTTTTATAAAAATGTTCTCATTATATTCAAAATTCCTTTATACCAAAAGTTTGTTATAAGAAAATCTCAACGTGCTATTATCGTTCACTTACACGTAATATTTATAGACAAATAAATCAGAACATAAGATAATTAAAATATATTTTCTTTGTCTGTAAAATGAAGTAAACGGATATTTTTAACCCCACGGGATACCAATATTGAAAAAATTTAATTTCTGATATCCCGGGATGTAAAAAAAACCCCGAATTGCAATCTTAAAATTATATCTTAGAAAGCACAAACTATTTCTTGCACGCATCCAACGCGCGCAGACGCGATCTCGCAGTTTCGTTTTTCCAAAGCGCTAAATATCGCCAAAATGTAGTAAAACACAGTTTAAGATGTTTTAATGAATATATTTTTATAATTACATTGATGGAATAATTTCTTCACGAAGCTCAGCAATATCTCCTACAATTTTTTTATCCTCCAAAGCTTAAGGGGAGCAGAAATAATTAAAAATATATATTTTTTCTTTCAATGACGCTTTGCCATTCACCTTCTCCCATTGAACTACAGGGGAAACGGAACGCTCTGGGCGGGAACAGTCCCTGAAGTCACATGACAACGATTTTGGTCTTTCGTTAGGGTTGCTGAGGCTTTCTCTACTAGATTACTCCTCGGAGCTCATACCCCTTCGTAATTTGATGCTGGATATATATATCAGTCATCATCTAAGCTCTATTGCCAATAGATGTGGTTCCAGAAATATTTTTAAATCGGGAGTGGAAGTTCTTAGTTAATCACCTTTATCCCTTTCAGAGTTGGCGTCAAATTTATATCAGTTATCATCTATGTTTTATCTATTACAGATTCTGAGAAATAGAGCAAAAATTTTTAGAAAAAACAATAATATGGCAAAATTTTTCCACCAATTATCTTTAGAATACAAACGAATTTAATTAACACTTTAATAACAGGGGGCAGTTTTAATTAACGCGATTTTAATTAATACGCAAAACCATCTTTCTTCTGATTCATAAGACATTTTTTTCAAAATCGTATTCTTTAAGGCATTTGGTTAAGCTGAATACAACGGCTCAAAAAGTCAGACTTTTAAGTAAGTTGCCATATAAATAAGCTCCTTCTCATTCCATTTGCCACATGAACGACTTTTTATTAAAAATGCTACCATGCATAAATTGCCTCCATGGATCGTAAACTGCATAAGTTCAGATTTATCGGACACTTATCCTGAAATTTCAGTACTCAAGTAACTTGACTGAAACTACTGAAGCTACGAATTTAACATTCCAATGAGTCTCAACTGTGTAGAGACAAGAACATAATGTTAGTAAACGCGTCAGCCTCGGGAAAATAAATTGTTGTGTTTCAGATATATTTATTCGGTAAACGAGATCAAAAACTCAAATACTTTCGCATTTTTACTTTCCCTACAATACATGGTAATGTCTAGGTAATGTATTGGAATCAAGTCCAAAATCGCAATTCGAGTTTTCGATGGATCTACACGTTTTGCGACCTGTAGAACACGAAAAAACCATTTTTAGCGTGACGTCTGTGTGAGCGTCTGTCTGTGTGTGTGTGTGTGTGTGTGTGTCTGTCTGTGTGTGTGTGTGTGTGCCTGTGTGTGTCTCTGTCTGTGCAATGTATGTATCCGCTCTAACTCAAAAACTATTTAACCAAATTTCATAACATTTTATCGTAGGTAAGTCACTTCAGGGTATTTTCAGTCAGTTGTGGGCATTTTCAGTCAGTTGTGGCTATTTTCAGTCACTTGTGGGTTACCCTGGTGCTGATTAAATTTTGGTACGATTGCGAAAACAACCTGCTTTTTGTACGAAATGGCCCTCAAAAATCGCCAAAATCTAAAATAAAAGACTACGTATACTCAAATGTATCTATGCTTGTTCTAAACGTAATTTTTGAAGATGAAAAGAATAAGACCAACCCCATTACTCTAGCACCAACTCTTCTCGAGATATGTAATTTTTTTTTTCGCATTTTTTCCTTTGAAAATATGTCCAGTTACCAAATTAAATAAAAGGACAAATTCGGTGTATTTTGTGCAATTAAACTCAATTTAATGAATAGTTAAAGAAATTATGAATTTGAGTCTGTAGGAAAAGTCATGGACTGCCTACATCAGATATTTTTAAATTTTTTCCATTGCGTATTAATTCATTTTTATTTGAATAAAATTTCTCTATTTCATTAAAAATTTGGGGTTCCTAAGAAGAGTCATTAAACGCTACAATAGCTTCGTAAGAAGAGGTCCATCAGCGTACAAATTAGGTATATCTATAATAAATAGCCGTGACTGCTTGAATGATAGTAATTACAGTGCCCCTAGAAGAGAATTAATAGTCAGGAAAATGAACTCGGCAACTAAGAGAGATAGACGTAAAAGTCAATTGCAAAGTTGTAGAGCATTAATTTGTAAGAATTGATACCAAGAACAACCGAAACGCATATACAGAACACAATATATACTTTTCAAAAAGTTGTATTCTCAGGGCCTTTAACACGTTGACACTCGCAATGTTTGTCAAAGTACGCAGTACTATTCTTTCTGGAATTCAAATATGCAGCATTATATCTGACAGAGGACATTTTACACTAGATTTCTGCTCATGTAAGTGTTGTTTATTGTATCATTCTTGAATAGGTATTCATTGTATTGTTCTTGAATAGGACAGCAATTCACCAATAGCCATATTATGCGGCATAAGAGGATTTCTAATTTCGAAAAACAATTTGAGCGGAATTTTGAATTAAGGTTCAATGTTTCATGTGCATGTGCAACATGCGTAATTCTCCCCCCCCCCCCATCTACTAGTTTCTCATATTTAGCTATAATTTCATTATTTTCTAAAATCGGAGTTAGTAAATAACTACAGTTATTTACAATCTCCGATTTTAGAAACAAGCATACTTATTGGTTAATTTAGATACATAGATACTTAACCTTAATAACGAATCTATTCTAAATGAATCTCCATTAAACCTAGCGCTGTTCAACTATTATATGCACGATTGCTTTGTTTCATTTTTCCATTTTCGAATTCTCATATATTTAATTTTTTTATTTATTCATTGATTACTGTATACTTGACATTTGTATTTTTTAATCATGATAATCCCCTTATTTGCTGTGTCTTCTAATATTTACGAATTAGAAAATCAAGGTGCTTACCTGCCCGATTTTACTTTTCTGTAGTTATAGATTATTAATAATTATTTCATTCTTTTTCTATTTGCCACTATCTTAACTGCTTAATTTTTTACTTTAATTGGGTGTTACAATTTATCTCTATTATTTTTTTTTTATATATACAATATATATTTATATACTATACATAAAATATATATAATAAATATATATATATTATATATATATATATATATATATATATATATATATAAAATATATATGAAATATATAAAAATATATAAAATATATATAAAATATATAAAAATATATATAAAATATATAAAATATATATAAAATATATAAAATATATAAAAAATATATAAAAGATATTTTAAATTTTTATTTTATTTATATATTTATTTATATTTCTTTTTGCATTCTCAATTAATCACAGTGATGTTTTGTTTGCTCGATGTGAGATGTTCTGAAAGCAACATAAAATATATTGTTTTCATAATTTTGAATCTCAGCTTCTAATTCCGCTAGATCTTGGTCTTAAAAATCATACTTTTTAGATTCAGCTAAAGACCGTGTATTGTTTACATCTTTATGTTTATTTAAAGCGTAGTACGCCCATATGCCCGAGCAGCATATTGTTTATTTTTTATTCTAAGCGGGCGTATCGTGAAAAAGTTGTTTACTTTTTGAGAATTAACTTTATGTTCCGGTATAATTATAGCCAGAGGTTTGCATCTTAAATCCCGGGAAATATATACATATATGTATACAGGGTGGTCATAATTAAAGTAGAGGTGTTTAGAGCCCGATAGAGAGAAAACGTTAGGACAAACTCAACCAAATTTGCAGTAAATACTATTTAGATCATGGGGTTTTGGTTTTTAAAAGAAAAAAAAATAGTTCGGATTTTTGCCACCGCAGACCAAAGTAGCGCTGTAAGGTTCATTTTTGGAGTAAAATAGGTATAGGAAGTACAGAAATTTAACATTTTACATTCATTTTGAAAAGGACATCGCATTTATATTTTATACGTATTTAGTACATTTTGTATTTACATTTGTCTCTTACATTTACAGACGTATGACATTAATTTTTATATTGGCATCATTTACATGTGTGATTCAATATGTTTTTCTTGTATATGTTTCAAAAAGTGTATTCTCTGAACAATATTCTCTACTGCAGAATGTAGCAGATCTCCATTGATTTGCTTGACGTGCAATGTTATTCGATCCTTCAAAGTGGCTAAATTATCCACATTCCCTTGGTATACCAAGCGGTTTACATGACTCCACAACCAAAAGTCACAACCCTAACAGCATTTTTTTTCACAGTGACGTAAGATTTACGTCACACTGTGACTTTGGGACGTCACAGCACATCGCAGTACGTCTTGGCAATGACTGAGGTCACAGCGTCATATTGAGGTCACAGCGAAGTCATTTTGGTCATTTTCATGGTCGTTTGTGACGTCACATATTAACTCGTTTGTGACGTCACATTGTAATTGCCATTGTAATGTCGTCACATTGTTACGTGTTAATTAAATTGCAGAAACGTCACAGAATATAGTCACAATGAAGTTACAAAGTTACTAATACGTAACGTCGCATAGAAGTCACAAATATGATGTCACATTGTCACCCAGGTGTCACGTGACTACAAAGTCACTGTCACACATGTGATGATCTTTGCTGTGAGGGAAGGGCTCAGATCAGGCGAACGGACTGGCCACTTCATAGGAAACTCTCGACTAATTATTCGGTTGTTGGTAAAATGCTGTCGTAGTACTTCCTGTACGCGCAGTCCAATATAAGGACGTGCTCCATCCTGCATAAATATCGTAGATTCAAGACATCCACTCTGTTGAAGTTGCGGAATAACAAAGTTCATCAGCATTATTTCATACCGCTCAGCATTGATAGAAAAAGTCTTTGAACACTGTGGTGAAGCGAATTTTACACATAAATACAGAAATCAGAATTATAAATACACTGAATATTACTCACCACTAGTGCCTCTCAGCTCAACCGCGGTTCGTAATAGTGGAATCCAAAAAAGGATTAAGTACATTACATAATGCTAATTAAAGAGTCTAGATTTTGTGGCCACTTAACAATTTATTAAAAAGAACACATGAAATACTCAAATTGACACTAATAATAAAATACACAATTTCAATTACTTCCCAGCTACGCAGCTTGACCTCGGGGTGTACGCTCACTTTAAAAATAATATATAGATTTTCCAAAATTCAAAAATTGCATTAATTACTTTCAACTATGTTCAGTGGACAAATATCCCAAAACTTAAAGTTAACATTAACACTGGCGATCACATCAATTACTATCGAAACATACATATAAAACATTAAAACCAAAGATAAATCAGCATACCTTTTACAGACAGCTCTGACACTGCAGGGAGCTGCTGGTAGCAATGATTCTGTACTATTGAAAAGGGAAGCACTTCACTAATGGGTTCTCAGTTCAGTCAATGAAATTTCGTAAAACAATTACCTTCATTAGGCTCAGACCGGTTGAAGCGGCGACCGGAAAGAATGTTTCAAACAGGATTAACCCCAAGATGGGCACACATTCCACTTCCTTCCCCTCCTCCTCACGTCGGGTTTGGCCTAGCGATTCCTCAGAAAGTGCGTACAGGTCGCTGCCGGTAGTCAAGAGCAATTTCGTGAAGACTGAGTAAAAGTCAACTCCTACGGACCGCACTGATTACAGTAGATGTCACCCAGTTGACGCGCGTCTGCTGCATAGGAGCCAGGGATTGATGCCCCTGCAAGACTCCGCCCACGTACCTTCGTAGTGAATGATTACGCTGATCGATCGACACCGTTCTAGTAGCTGTGACCACGCACTGCCATGGCTGCAACAAATGCATGGCTTACGGAATATGCGCTGCCCTAGAGTATGGTACTCCTTGCCAGGTATAAGACGCCGGTTCCGTGAAACTTGCATGTACTACCGTGCGACAAGTGCAGCCTAATAACGCCTAACTGCGTTGCACTGATGCATTGGCTTCACTCAAGTGCTCAAAACACCAGGAGACCTTTCTCCATGAAAACAGGATTGCGTCTGAAATTTTACATTTTCAAAAGTCTCTCCAGAATTTTTAAAACGAGGGGATCGACAATTAGGGAGGAAGTTCCCCACATTCCCATTCAATGTTTCCAAAGCGCAATAAAAAAGGGCGGTCCACTTTTGCTTCACACTATTGGTTTGCGAAGAGACGTTCATTCTCTATGCGCTGCACTAAAATTCGAGAACCGGAGGGCTTCTACAAACCGAGTAGTCCAAGGACCGACAGCTACACCTGACAGGGGCTATAAATTTCAAGAGATTTGTAGCTCAAACTTGACATTTTGTTACAATTAATTCTCCGAATATTTACAATCCATGTCAAATGCGCATACAAACCAAAGGCCCCAAAAAGTCCCAATTTCGTCTGTGCAGAGGCATCGCTATACATACCACAATACGTATTATATACATTTCACGTAACATTACACTTGCCCCTTTTCATCCCTGGGCTACGGAAAAAAAATATGGAAATGCTTCATAACAAACACATCCTCCTCGAAAAAATACGGACCTAAGATGAATGAGACAGTAAAGCCACACCAAACTGTTACTTTCGACTGTAACTGTTTAAGCAAAAATAAAGCGGTTTTAGGACGGATACAACACTCAATATGAATTAAAAAGAACTTTAAAAATCACGATTTTGAGACAAGATGGATGCCATATTTCTTTTTGAAGTGCGTCATGTGATATCTTCATCAAATGGTCACGTGATCGCTTCATATAAGAGGTGTAATTATTATTTTAATTTTTATTTAAAAAAACTACTGAATATATTTTGCTGAAATTTTTTTATATATTTTATGGGATAATTTGAATATTACCTAACATTTTTGAAGCAATTTGTGAATTTTAAATCGCTTAAAAAATGTTTGAAAAATTAGGTCCCGTAGATTTTAATGTATTTTATTTTTTCAACCCGGGTTCAATCCAAAGCTAATTGGGTGATATTATTCATTTATATTCCCATAGGTCCCAGAGACCGTCTGAACAGCATACTAAAATTTCATTTTGATTAAGTTATTTTTACGGCAGTTATCATGCTAACGGACAGACAGACAGACAGAATGAACAAAGTCATAAACACTTTTCAACTTTATTGTAAAGTGTTAAAAACGTTCCATTCGAGTTCAGTGATGTTTGAAACGTGCTCTTCCGTCAAAAACTCGAATTCGTATTTTCGACTCCGTTACATTGCTTTCCATGTACATCATACTATGTATATAAGGGAAGTAAAATTAAACATTCAGAATCTCTTTATTTTTAAAGAAATTTATATTCTAGTAATCCGGACGTTAAATTAAGAGTTGTCAGGACTAAAGCCTTTGTATCGTATACTTACTTCACTTGTATTAAATTCTTCACTCGTAACATTTTTCATAGTACCATTATTTATTGATGATTACCTTTATTTTTTGAAATCCTTTATTTATTGATTTTTTGTAACGAACCATCTTAAAAAGTTCTACGGTAAACTTGATATTTTTGAGATTATTATAACTGCAACTTGATATGCTTCTTAAGAAATAACTTTCAGTGGAATTCTTTATAAGGGGGATTAAATGTTCGTCTGATTTCAAAACTTTTAACAAGAGAGATTATCTTTCTCAGTGTCCATAAACTTGGAATAAACGAACTTCAGGATTTCAAAACTCAAAATTAATTATGTAACGATCGGAAGGCAATTTATTGCCTTGCACTTTTATATTTGAAAAATAAAAAAATCTGGTATTGGCAGCACATGACTTTGCTTACACAATTCAATAACTTTGCTTACATAATGAAATAACTTTGCTTACATAATGTGATAACTTTACTTCTTCCACGGCGAAATAATGGTGTACAATACGTATATATATATATATATATATATAAACTAAGAGAAAACATTTTTTTAATTCATAAAAATGTTTTTTCTTAGAAATGTGTTTTTATCCTGGATAATAAAGTGCTAATGCGAAAGATTCAATCATAATTAGTATTTGGGCGACAAATATTGACTTGCCACCAAAATAATGATCATTACGACAAAAATGTTGAAATACCAATAATTTCATTCTCAAAGATTTTTCCCCGAGTTTTGCGGCTAGTAATAAATCAATATTAAAAGTCTCTTCTTTTCCTCCACAAAAAAAAAACAAGAAAGTTGAGCAAAAACATTTTTCTATTCGCGTAAAAATAATATTTAACAAAATCTTGAAAGTGTTAGTTTATTTGCCGTGCCTTATTTTTATAATTACTTAAATGGCTTTCTTTTAAAATGATTCTTTCTTGACTAAAGCCCATGTTTGGTCTGTTTTCCTTCCTTAATGACAGTTTCATTGAATTAAACAAGAGCTGGGGAAGAATCAATACCACATAGTAAGGATCTGAACGCCTTGTGAGCACGGAGGTGACATTAGATGAAAAAACATCGCTATCAGAAAAGCGCATAAAAGACAGAAAAAGACAGCAGTGGCAAACAATGGAAATTAATTATTGGAGAGAAAATATTTTGTTAGAAGGAATACATTATCATTCTAGAAAAATATAATATCTTTTTTACGAGTCATTTTGTTAGTGTTTACAGTTTTGGTATCACTTTGGTCGGTCCTTTACAATTTTTATTTGTAGCTAGAACAAATTACACGGCGATGGCTTGGACCAAAATGAGCTCCCGCTACTTAAATAATACTGATACAGATAATACTAATCAATTTCCAAATGGCCTGTTTTGATCCAAAATCGTTTCCGTGCTCTGATTTTTTCTACAACCATGCTAATTATACAACGCGGGAGTAATACACACTAGTTCTTTAATATGCCATAAATAAGCGTGCTGATATTCGCCACGTATGCGCACAAACATGTATTTGGTTGGTCGATCTGTGACAAAACGACTCGCGCACACACACACTCATATATATATATATATATATATATATATATATATATATATATATATATATATATATATATATATATATATATATATATATATATATATATATATATATATATATATATATATATATATATATATATATGTTATATATATATATATATATATATTATATATATAAATATATATATATATATATATATATATATATATATAATAATAGTAGTTTGAAAATCCAATGAAAGAAAAGTAAGAAGCTGCAACACGATAAACCTAACTTTCTAAAACACCTAAAGAATAAAATATAATCTGAAGACAGTCATTTATTCCAATATATGTCAAAATTAAAGTACTAAAATTATATGGGAAGATATACACGTACTACTTATAATGTCCGATTATTAGTAGAAGATTACCCGTTTTGCAATATGAGTCACAAATGTTTTTTGGTAAAATACAACAGACGACGTAATAAATTGAATATATAATTAATCCCCTTAATCTTCATACCAGAAGACTGTACTTGATTCCAATATATATGCCAATATATGTCAAAATATATGACAATATACCTGTACTACTTATATTCTCGTAGGTTAGAAGATATACCCGTGCATTCCTAGAAGATTACTCATACAACGTACAATATGCGTGTGTCAGCAATTTTTGCCGCAATAAAACAATGGCGTAATAACTTAAAAATATCAATAATCCCTGAATCAATAATTCCGGAAAATATCAATAATAATAATGTTTAATCCTGAAGAGTATAATTGATATTATCCAGTCCAAAATGAAATGGCAATGAAATTTATTTTATATACATATCTTCATTATTCCAATCGGAAAGGATTTAATAAAAATCGTCTGCCGCATAAACACATTGGATTTAAATCCGTTGCTAAGCGACATGATATCATTTGCTTCAAATAAATTGGTAGAAAAAATATCGTCTAAATAGTTATATTTCTATTGAACATTTGGCGACAGTTTCGTCAAATTAGCGACATTTTAAGAAATCGCCAAATTTATTGCCAAGTGGGACTATAGAACTGACAGTTCCACTTTGCGACAAATTGACGAAATATCATCACAATACTATCCCCTAACAAAAAACAATTAATATCATTTATGTAGCGCAATTTTATCAATTTTAAGATATTTTTATAGATTTGAAAACATTTTTATCAAATTGGTGACATTTTAAAAATTCGCTAAATGTATTACTAAGTAGGATGGTTGGTCTGACAGATAAATGCTAACCAAACATCATTTCAGTACTCTCTTCTAACAAAACAAAAAAAAATTTCATTGATATGTAGAAGACCCAAGCCACACGACCAACCCGAAGGTTTATGGCAGCTGTTTGTGTGTCGTTTATATCAATTTGGCGACATTTCCGTCAATTTGGCAAAGTTTAAGAAAAGTTGTCAAATTAGCGATATCCCTCCAAATTCGTAGCTTTGAATTTGCAGATCTGAATGAAACATTCTTATCCCGTTTCAATATACTAAATGAAAACACTACAATTGTATTAGAAGATATACCCGCTATACTCTTTTTCTGTGTCAACAATCGGCTATATGAATTTATTGGCTAAACACAATATATGAGTTTAGTAGCTAAATACGATATAAGCTTGAAAACTCTTTGCCAAAATAAATGAAATTGATGTACGCAGTCAGCAATTAATATAATTAAAAGAAAAATCAAACCGTCTATTTATAAGATATACTTTTATATCCATTTATCCATTTATTTATTATTTAAATCGAAAAAAAATAATAAAAACATTAACAAACACATTTAATTTAATTGCGATGCCGAGCAACATGATATATCCTCCTAAAATGTTAAAATTTATTAACCACTAACAGCACACCCGTTATTCGTACGGAGTGTATAATTTAAAGAAACTTAAATTTCGCAATCATGTGCAAATTCTGTTAAAATATTAAATTTATTGCTCCTAAAGAGAAGTTTAAGAATATATGTTCTCACTATTCAAAATTATCTTCACGATCAGATCTGAAGAATAAAACATCTTGCCCCCCTTTTGTAAGCAAATTTACAGAAGAAAAAATAGGAATTGAATGAATATATGCAACCCCGTACTAATTATATTGTCGCAGATCAGAAAATATGCCAATGTGTTAGTAGAAGATTACCCGTATTACAATATGCGTCTCAAAAATATTTGCCAAAATAAAAGAGATGACGTAATAAATTGAAAACATCAATAATATCCGTACTCTTTATACCAGAAGGTCGTAATTGATTCCAATATATGCCAATATATATCAAAACATATGTCAATATACCTGTACTACTTATATTCTCGTAGATTAAAAGATATACACGTGTATTTGTAGAAGATTCGTACAACATACAATATATGAGTTTAAACAATTTTTGTCATAATAAAATAATTGCATAATAACTTGAAAATATCAATAATCCTTGAATCAATAATCCCCGAAAATATAAATAATAATAATTTTTAAACCCGAAGACCGTAATTGATATTATCCAGTCAAAAATGCTATAAGAAAAATCAAATCGTTCTTTTCTAAAATATATTTTTATATCCATTTATTTATTATTCAAATCGAAAAAATAATTATTAAAATTAACAGACAGATTTAATTTAATTGCGCTTCTGAGTAACATGATATAAGGTAGAATCTTATAACATGTTAAATATGTCATGTCTTATAACATAAACTGCGAAATTAAATAACGATTTGTATTTCTCTATACTTCTCATTGTTCCGTAAAAGCTTGTTTTAAATAACCCATGAACCATGGAGATAGATTTCCCCTTTAAATCATGTTTCAAACAATTCATGTTTTCAGAAAGTGACTAATTAACGCAAAAAATCTCCCATCAAACTCAGAGATTAAATTTTAATTCACTTTCAAACGATTTTCAAGCTTTTCGTTTGGATAAACCACGGAGTTAGGGAGTAGAACTCCTAGGAAAAAGTTCCGTTTTTCATTAATATCTCGACAACCCCAGGTCTTAGAAACTCGAAACTTGGACAAAATTTATGGGGGGATATTTCAAGGCTATTCACCAAATTTCATTAAATTCGGTTCAGCCGTTTTTCCGTGATGATGAGACAAACGAAAATTTCGTTTTTTACTAATATCTCGAGAACCACTGATCGTAGAAACTCAAAACACGGATATAATTTTAAGTGGGGCTATTTCTGGGCTACCCACAAAATTTCATCAAATTCGGTTCAGCCGTTCTCCCGTGATGGTGTGACAAACAGACAGACAGACAGACAGACAGACAGACAGATTTTCATTTTTATTTATATAGACTAGCAGCATACCCGTTCTTCGTACGGAGTACATAATATAAAGAAACTTGAAATTCATAATCATGCCCAAATTCTTATAGTATACTAAATGACATGTTTAATCAAAATATTCTGTTAAAATATTTAATACAATGCTCCTAAAAAGAGGTTTAAGAATCTCTGTTCTCGCTATATAAAATTATCTTCATGGACATATCTGAAGAATAAAACATCTTGGACCCCTTATGTAAGCAAATATAAAAAAAATATGGAATTGAATCAATATATGCAAAATAAAGGCGTTAAAATTGTATGGGACCCGTACTAATTATATACGCGAATATTAGAAAATATAACCTGTATTAGTAGATTACATGTATAAATTGAAAATACCAATAAACCCGTAATCTTTAAATCTGAAGACAGTCATTTATTCCAATATATGTCAAAATTAAAGTGCTAAAATTATATGGGAAGATATACACGTACTACTTATAATGTCCGATTATTAGAAGAAGATTACCCGTTTTGCAATATGAGTCTCAAATGTTTTTTGGTAAAATACAACAGACGACGTAATAAATTGAATATATAATTAATCCCCTTAATCTTCATACCAGAAGACTGTACTTGATTCCAATATATATGCCAATATATGTCAAAATATATGCCAATATACCTGTACTACTTATATTCTCGTAGGTTAGAAGATATACCCGTGCATTCCTAGAAGATTACTCGTACAACGTACAATATGCGTGTGTCAGCAATTTTTGCCGCAATAAAACAATGGCGTAATAACTTAAATATATCAATAATCCCTGAATCAATAATTCCGGAAAATATCAATAATAATAATGTTTAAACCTGAAGAGTATAATTGATATTATCCAGTCCAAAATGAAATGGCAATGAAATTTATTTTATATACATATCTTCATTATTCAAATCGGAAAGGATTTAATAAAAATCGTCTGCCGCATAAACACATTGGATTTAAATCCGTTGCTAAGCGACATGATATCATTTGCTTCAAATAAATTGGTCGAAGAAATATCGTCTAAATAGTTATATTTCTATGGAACATTTGGCGACAGTTTCGTCAAATTAGCGACATTTTAAAAAATCGCCAAATATATCGCCAAGTGGGACTGTAGAACTGACAGTTCCACTTTGCGACAAATTGACGAAATATCATCACAATACTATCCCCTAACAAAAACAATTAATATCATTTATGTAGCGCAATTTTATCAATTTCAAGATATTTTTATAGATTTGAAAACATTTTTATCAATTTGGTGACATTTTAAAAATTCGCTAAATGTATTACTAAGTAGGATGGTTGGTCTGACAGAGAAATGCTAACCAAACATCATTTCAGTACTCTCTTCTAACAAAACAAAAAAAAATTTCATTGATATGTAGAAGACACAAGCCACACGACCAACCCGAAGGTTTATGGCAGCTGTTTGTGTGTCGTTTATATCAATTTGGCGACATTTCTGTCAATTTGGCAAAGTTTAAGAAAAGTTGTCAAATTAGCGATATCCCTCCAAATTCGTAGCTTTGAATTTGCAGATCTGAATGAAACATTCTTATCCCGTTTGAATATACTAAATGAAAACACTACAATTGTATTAGAAGATATACCCGCTCTACTCTTTTTCTGTTTCAACAATCGGCTATATGAATTTATTGGCTAAACACAATATATGAGTTTAGTAGCTAAATACGATATAAGCTTGAAAACTCTTTGCCAAAATAAATGAAATTGATGTACGCAGTCAGCAAGTAATATAATTAAAAGAAAAATCAAACCGTCCATTCATAAGATATAATTTTATATCCATTTATCCATTTATTTATTATTTAAATCGAAAAAAAATAATAAAAACATTAACAAACACATTTAATTTAATTGCGATGCCGAGCAACATGATATATCCTCCTAAAATGTTAAAATTTATTAACCACTAACAGCACACCAGTTATTCGTACGGAGTGTATAATTTAAAGAAACTTAAAGTTCGCAATCATGTGCAAATTCTGTTAAAATATTAAATTTATTGCTCCTAAAGAGAAGTTTAAGAATATATGTTCTCACTATGCAAAATTATCTTCACGATCAGATCTGAAGAATAAAACATCCTGCCCCCTTTTGTAAGCAAATTTACAGAAGAAAAAATAGGAATTGAATGAATATATGCAACCCCGTACTAATTATATTGTCGCAGATCAGAAAATATGCCAATGTGTTAGTAGAAGATTACCCGTATTACAATATGCGTCTCAAAAATATTTGCCAAAATAAAAGAGATGACGTAATAAATTGAAAACATCAATAATATCCGTACTCTTTATACCAGAAGGTCGTAATTGATTTCAATATATGCCAATATATATCAAAACATAGGTCAATATACCTGTACTACTTATATTCTCGTAGATTAAAAGATATACACGTGTATTTGTAGAAGATTCGTACAACATACAATATATGTGTTTAAACAATTTTTGTCATAATAAAATAATTGCATAATAACTTGAAAATATCAATAATCCTTGAATCAATAATCCCCGAAAATATAAATAATAATAATTTTTAAACCTGAAGACCGTAATTGATATTATCCAGTCAAAAATGCTATAAGAAAAATCAAATCGTTCTTTTCTAAAATATATTTTTATATCCATTTATTTATTATTCAAATCGAAAAAATAATTATTAAAATTAACAGACAGATTGAATTTAATTGCGTTTCTGAGTAACATGATATAAGATAGAATCTTATAACATGTTAAATATGTCATGTCTTATAACATAAACTGCGAAATTAAATAACGATTTTGATTTCTCTATACTTCTCATTGTTCCGTAAAAGCCTGTTTTAAATAAACCATGAACCATGGAGATAGATTTCCCCTTTAAATCATGTTTCAAACAATTCATGTCTTCAGAAAGTGACTAATTAACGCAAAAAATCTCCCATCAAACTCAGAGATTAAATTTTAATTCACTTTCAAACGATTTTCAAGCTTTTCGTTTGGATAAACCACGGAGTTAGGGAGTAGAACTCCTAGGAAAAAGTTCCGTTTTTCATTAATATCTCGACAACCCCAGGTCTTAGAAACTCGAAACTTGGACAAAATTTATGGGGGGGATATTTCAAGGCTATTCACCAAATTTCATTAAATTCGGTTCAGCCGTTTTTCCGTGATGATGAGACAAACGAAAATTTCGTTTTTTACTAATATCTCGAGAACCACTGGTCGTAGAAACTCAAAACACGGATATAATTTTAAGTGGGGCTATTTCTGGGCTACCCACAAAATTTCATCAAATTCGGTTCAGCCGTTCTCCCGTGATGGTGTGACAAACAGACAGACAGACAGACAGACAGACAGACAGACAGATTTTCATTTTTATTTATATAGATATAGGGTGTCCCAGAAAGATTGAAACGCGCTTTAATTCTTTACCTGTTGGAGATAAATGGGTAATGTAAATTGCAAAAATGTTGAAAGTAAGGTACGAAATAAGAACACGTTAATTAAATAGTCCTCCCATTAATTTTTCAAAAAGTTACACTTTTTAAATTTTTATACGACCCCCTTAGACAAATTTGGTCAATCAGAATTTTTTTATTTTTAGTGCAACAAGATCATTAAAAAAAACGCATATCTGTATCTATAACATTGAGCGAGTTATATTTAATTGAAAATTGAACATTGTGAATGGGGACCATATATCAAATTAAAAATGTAAATTTGTGACATATCACAAAAAGATCAATGTATGCATATTTTAATTATGTGCCCCAGCCATGTAGTGAGTACCTCTGCTTTATATGATCTCTGTCTGTGTAATGCTTTATTTAGATGCATTTGTGATGTAAAATTTTGACATATATTAACCTCTTTTTGATCTAAACAATTTCCATAGTCAATTTGTTTATGATCCCTATTTTAACTGAAGAAAAAGTCTTTCACATGGTACGGAAAAGTGGCATAAGTCATATTTTCCCATTATCATAATTCAGTAGATGTTAAAGATACAGATATGAGGATTTTTTAAATGATCTTGTTGCATTAAAAATAAAAAATTTCTAATTGATCATATTTGTCTAAGGGGGTCGTATACAAATGTGAAAAGTGTAACTTTTTGAAAATGAATAGGAGGACTATTTCATTAACTTAATCTTATTTCGTACCTTACTTTCAACATTTTTGCAATTTACAGTGCCCACTTATCCCCAACAGGTAAATAATTAAAACAGGTTTCAATATTTCTGGGACACCCTGTATATATATTCAAAATTTTATTTACTTGTGTTATAAATACCAGTGACTTATCATTCATTAAAAATGATCTGTAGAGCTAATGTGAAAAGAAAATGGTCTGAAGAGCATATTTGAAATAAAAAAAGAGTCGATAGGCTGGAGAAAAATTCATTATAAATAAAATAGGTACTAAACAGGTATTAAATACCCCTCTTTCCCTGTTCCATATATAAGGTGAGCAATTGAAATTTGGATTACATTTTTGTGTAAGACTGTTAAATATAAGCCTGTAACTACACCCAAAGATTAAATTATTTAAATTGTTATAAATCATATATGTAATACAGGTACTTAAGGAACTAATCCCCTTGTTCCCTGCATTAACATACATGGTGGAAAAGCATGAATAGTGTAATAGATGAAAAGATTCAAACTGAAAAAATTGCACATACAGCTAAGGCCTTTCCTGGCTCCGAAAATTTTTTTGACTTAAAAAAGGAAATAATTCAGAAAAGTGAAAAGTATTTCCGAAACCATCAGCATTATCAAGGGTCTGTGTCACGTCATATCTGGTTCCGTAATACTGAATTCTTACGTTTCTGTGTGCATAACTGTATATTATATTACAGAATTTATGCACATGGCCCGACGTAGAAGAACGTAGAAGATGTATCAGATTTAGCAATAATCAAATAAAATAAATAAACCAAATAAACCAGCTTGATGCCATGCAAAAATAATAATAATAATAATAGAATACAATGTAAAGATTAAAAATTGAAAAGAATAAAATAACATAAAGTGAGTTACCACTTGCTCTGAATACATTGAAGTTGAAAATGTGATAATGTCATAGCATTGAGCCAACTCAAAAATGTTTACAGTTAAGGTTATAGTCTAAGTGTGTAACTGGTTGAAATAAAGCGTGGAGAATAGTAATATTTTATTATTTATTAACAATGGATTAATTGATAACATTTCCGATTTTGAAGTTATGCTTGTAGTTTTATATACGGATTCTTAGTGGTCACTTTGATGATAATTTGATTCAATTTCTGATTATTCATTAGTGGTTGATACTGACCTGTCAATAAGTTGCTGTAATTGGAGCATGGTGTTAAATCTAAATTTAAAATGGATTTTAATAATGGAAAAAATAAGGTTTAGCGGGTATTGATTTTAGATGGTGGTGTTTATTAATTTATTAATATTTTCTTTGTAGTAACATGATGTACTTAACTGTTTTAAACGTCGTTAAAGATATTTCTTTAAAAGTAGTAATGTGATTTGGTACTAAATTTAGGCTACCTTCTTGTAACTCTTCTAATGTATAAAAATCAATAAATTTAGAACTAGATAAATAAATTTATAAATTAGCATCTAAATAAGCTAAATAAAGATGAAATATCTTTTATCATCTGGACGGAATAAAAATGATTTTAAAGTCAAAATTTCGAATGATTTTCGGCTTTAAATGTTTATAACTTTTAAACTAATTTTAATTTTTTAAAAATCACGCCGATGTTCATCGTATGGAGACATAAAGCACCACTGTAGCAAGTTTCACCACTGTCCGACGCTTTCCGCTGCAGACGACGACGACGACAGGTACACAAACAAACATACTTCTCTTATAATGTAAGATTTATATTTTGTTGCGAGCGTCTGAAGCAAGCATGCGAGTATCTAATCGACATCAAACTTCGAAATTTGAATAATTAAATCTTGGTTCATAAATAATTGTTTCAATTTAATCAAATTAAAATTAATGTACTTTTATTTTTTATTAATATTTTTTAAAAAGTATTAGAAGCTAATAAATAATTATAAAGTATAAAATACGGACACATGCATGTTCGTCCCCTACGAAATGCATGCTGAGAGTCTATATATTTAAGAAAAAACTGCGAATTTTTACCCCTGCATTGTGAACGAAAGGCAAAGTATACAGTTTCAAAGTTATACTTATAGACTAATATAAACCCGTAGACGTATAAGATCGGCTTAGAATTTTGGATCTAAGATTTAGCCAATTAATATTAATCAATAAAACTTAGCATTGCTAATAGAGGCAGGATTTAATTGATCGATTCGTCTCCTAACTTCTCTGTGATTTGCTTGCAAAATCGTCACAAAAATGACCTATGACTGAATTGCAGTAAAATTGAAGTATTGAAAACATGGAAAATAAGCATTTGTAAAGTATCAAATATGTTAACTGAATCTCATCAGTATTAATAACTCGATAGATATTTAGTTGTAAGTCAAACTGCAACGTTAGTTAATACACCTGAATCCGAAATTAGTAAGTTTTTGTATTTAATCCTCCAGAAACCATAACACCAACAACATTATACTGAACAGGGCTTTACAATGTGAATACAATTTGTTGTTATCGGTGACTATGACCGTTAAGATGTTAAAAGAGTAAGATATGTTTTTCTTTCTCCATGGTTATAACTTCTAGGTGACATTAACAGTTAATTTAATTATTTATACCGTATTTAATAAGATTTTAATTAGGAGCGTTTGAAAACTATTGAAGCTATGAACGATTACGTTTAAAATGGAATTATTAATGCAGTTAATAATTTTATGTCTTATTGTTTTTAACTACATTAATAATTACATTAAAGCAGTTAACATTTTATTTTTAACTGTCAGAAGTTTTGACGGAGATTTTATTATTATACGAACAGAAAAGATTTGTAAATCCTAATTGATAATTCTCCACTAAATGATGTCTGTGCCTTGACGTGGTGGTGGAGCTTGTGTGTTCCAATGATCCTAAGAGCTACGCCGCCGGTAGCTTTTGCTACTGGTAGGGTCTCCCATGCCGGACAGCTCAAAGGTGAGGTTCCAGACACAATGAGACATCCTGGTCTCTCCAGGTTGGGGGTTGGGAATGAGGCATCCTGCCTCACCCTGTAAAATCCTTAGGGGTCCACTTCTTGTGTGGATACGGGTGTAGCTATCCCGAGGTACCTGTGCTGTCTTTACTTCTTAAACTGCAGATGTCATCAATGCTGAGCCCTTAGTAAACATCACTTCTGCTTTATGGACCCTAGTACCACCCTTCGGCCTCTGCCGTAAGGTATACCGTTTTGGGTTCGGAAATGGGATCATGTGGTTGCAGTGCGAAAAGGGCAAAGAGGCGTGTATCTGTAGTATTGCTTTTAAGAAACATTTGTAGTAAACGGTTCCAGAGGCTGAGTTCCTTGGTTGCGTTGGTTGGATGATGGAGAGTGTTTCATATCGAGAAATCCCCTTTGGATCCTTCTTGATCCTTGGGCCCTGTGCATCAGGTGCACGTTATGGCCCGCTCTTCATCATCTAGCTTTGCGAATGACTCCGGCGGTTACACTTTTCACGTTAGAAAAGTGTGGGGAGACGGAGCCTAGCGAGGGCTCCGATCGAACTGGAAGTAATCCGTGGTTTTTCTTATTTAGTGAATACAACATGGAGGAACTAGATATGCCATTACCTAGCCCTCCGTGTTGCCATAGAGAACGTGCTAATAAAGGATTGGGTAAACCTTCGGGTTAATCCCAATCAGCCATTGAAACAACCCCTTTGGGGTTGTATCTTTGTGAAAAGGGGGAAACCTGCAGCCTGACTGTGGAAGGTGGTGTAGTTGCGAGCCTTGGTGAGCAACACACCGAAACCATGGCTGGAATGCAGGAAGTACTCTCAGTCACAGAGACGCAAGTGGAGGCGCACTCATGGGCAGCAAGACCAAAAACTTGCAAAAGCTGGTGCTGTCAAAGAGAAGGTAGGAGGCACCAAACGACTTAGGTCGTATGGGACCACACCATCTCCAAGAGATCTGGTCATGAAAAAGAGGCCAAGGACTGGCATCCAACCTGGATCATATACTCAGGCAGTTCAGTTCATAAAGATGACAATCATCAATGATTCCTTCCCTTCTGGTAAGTTGAGCAAGGAAGAAGTTGACCTCATCCAGGTGGAGATTCTCAATAAAATAGATGAGATCCCCAATTGTGAGCAACTTCCGAAGATCCATGATTCCGGCCTATTTTTGGAGCCTTGGTTCTTCAGTGCAATGATGCTACTACTGTGGAATGAGTTATGAAAAACTTCCACAAAAACTGGCAGGTTTTAAGCGAGGCACTCAAAGTCATGTGTGCCAATAATCTACCTAAACCTGTCAAGGTGGACTTTAAGACCAAGGACGTATACACCAAGGAGCCGAGAGTTTTGCTGAAACGGCTGAACCGTTTCAACTCGGAGTAGAAATCTGAGGAGTGGCGTGATCTGCAAAACTTTGTGGAACCCCTCTCCGTACGATGGATCTTCGAGGTGGATTCGGAGGCTGCGGATGCGATTCGCAAGGCTGACTTTGGTGCCTGCACAGATTTGGACCATGGAGCTTTCAAGATTCTACGAAACCCAAACGAAAGGCCCAAAGGGAAGTTGGAGAGAGAGGTACAACCAGAAGATCAGGCAACCTCCTCTCAGGTAAGTATCAATAGTGTTGATAATATATTACCTGATGAACTGGAAATTGTTTCCACCTCTGAAAGTGCGCTGCATGCTAACTCACCATTATCTGACGTTGAGCTGGAAAGACGTATGAAGGATTTTAAGAATGGCGCTGTGTCTGACACTGTTCATTCTCATGTTACTGGGAAGATTAGTTCTTCCCAGTCTTTTCGCTGTCCTTTCCTTGTTTTTGTTTATGGGTTGCCTTAATGTTGTGCAATTAATCTGCACCATAGTCGATCTGCCTTTGCTATTCTTAGCAAGAGGTTGATAAAAGGTAGAGCTGATATTGCTCTAATTCAAGAGCCCTGGACCTGCAATAGCAAAATCTTGTGTCTAGAGATCAAGGGCTATAACGTCTTTTATGATATATCCTGTATCAGACCTAGAGCCTGTATTGTTGTTATCAACAGGCTTAATGCCCTTCATCTTATGAAATTCCTTGATGGTGACAATGTTGCCATCAGTGTGAATTTTAAAACCAATGAGCATAAAGTTGAGTATATTTTTGCTTCTGCTTACCTTCCTTATGAAGAAAAAGAAACTTTTACCAACGTCACTACTAGTCTTATTGAGTACTGTAGTGGGGATAAAAGACTGATCATTGGTTGTGATGCTAATGCCCATAACACTGTTTGGGGCAGCAGTGACTGCACCCGTCGTGGTGATGATCTCTTGGAGCAGATCATTCGCTACATCCTTTTTATTCTTAACAAGGGCAACTCACCTACCTTTGTTACGGTAAATCGCCGTGAAGTTATTGACTTGGGCATTAGTAATAGTATTGCTCATGATAATGTAATGAACTGGAATGTGTTTCAGATGATATATCCCTGTCTGATCACCAGTTAATTACTTTTTCTGTTAAAGGTCCTTTGAAACTGACGACAGTAGAAGGTAGGAACCCTAAGCGAACTAACTGGGGTTCCTACAAAGAAGATCTTCATGCCAGCATTGCTAGCCAAACTGGTGAGTATTCTTCAACGGCTAATTTGGATTTGGCTGTTGACTCTGTGCAACATTCCATTATCCAATCATATTTTAAGAAATGTAAGGCCACTAAAGCTGACTCCCCAAGGATAGTTCCTTGGTGGTCAAATGAGCTCCGCTGTCTTCGTGGCAAGTGTAGAAAGCTCTTTAATAGAGCCAAAAAGAGTGGTGAATGGCAGGTTTATAAATCTGCTCTCACCTCCTGTAATAAGGCGATTAGAGACTCCAAGAGAAACTCCTGGAGAACTTACTGCGAAGGTATTAAAGACGTTTCTGCCACTGCGAAACTTGTCAAGCTGATGGTCAAAGGACTGGAATTGTAACCTGAATACTGTCAAGTTGCCTAATGGTGGTTTTTCTGGGACTGGGGAAGAGATCCTGTCTGAAATGTTCAGGGTTCATTTTCCGGTTTCTGATTCAAAGTTCCACAGCAACATACCTGATGTTTGTTCCACTTCTGCATGTGATAGCAGTAGGTGGAGCATTGCTAGGAGTGTGGTTACTTTGGATAGGGTTAAATGGGCAATTAATTCTCATAACCCTATAAAACTCCAGGGACTGATGACATTATTTCAACTCTTCTCGAAAAGGGAATTGAGGTGCTGTCTCCCATTCTCTATAGACTATACAGGGCCTGTATTGCCTTTGGTTACATACCGTCCGCCTGGAGGCATACAAAGGTAATCTTTATTCCAAAGATTGGCAAAGACAATTATTATGAAGCCAAATCCTTCAGGCCTATAAGCCTTACGTCTTTTCTTCTAAAGACTATTTAAAAGCTTATTGACGGGTTTATTAGGGAAGTGATTCTGGCTTCTATGCCTCTGTCTAACTCTCAGCATGTCTATCAACCGGGTAAGTCTATGGATACTGCCCTCTATAGTCTCTCCTTTATTCTGGAAAGAAACTTAAATGCTAAGAAAATTGCTCTTGCCACTTTTCTTGACATTGAAAGCGCTATTGATAAAGTGCCCATTGACACCATCCTATATGCTCTTGATAGGAAAGGTGTCGATATGACGATCTCCTGTCAGATCAAGAACCTGTTATCTAATGGGTATATCTGTGTATCTTGGTGATAGTATGACGATTGTATGACGGTACTTGGTGATAGTATGACGGTACATGCTCTGGCAGGCTGTCCGCATGGAGGTGTACTTTCACCAATTCTTTGGTGCTTAGTTGTTGACTCTCTTTTGGAGAGCATCATTGGTTCTGGTATATCCTGTGTTGGATATGCTGACGATGTTATTATCATTGCCAGAGACAAATTTGGCAATACTGTCTCAGACATGATGTCCACTGCTCTTAGGAGTGTTAAATCATGGTGCAAAAATGCCTGTCTCTCTATTAACCCACAGAAGACTGCTGTGGTTGCTTTTACTAAAAACGTGTTCTTAATCTTATTAGAGACATTCGCTTCTTTGGTCAGAAGCTCACTTGCTCCAAGGAGGTTAAATTCTTAGGAATCTCTTTTGACAAGGGACTCAATTGGAAGAGACACTTGGATTACTGCATAACTAAAGCTAGAAGAAATTTCTGGTCTTGTAGGAATAATTTTGGGAAAACCTGAGGTGGGTTTGAATCCCAAGGCTATCCATTGGATTTACTCTATGGTAATCTGTCCCACCATTTCCTATGGCTCCATTATTTGGTGGTCTAGAACCAGATGTGAAACTGCTAAATTAGATTAAGCTTCAAAGGATGGTGTGTATTGCGATCTCTGGATGCATGAAAACCACTCCCACTGCAACTCTTGCACTTCTACTTGGATTGCACCCTCTTTACATGCATATTGAAGCTGAGGCTCTCATCTGCATGAACAGACTTAAATATCTGAAACACTGGAAGGACAACTCAAAATATTTATCTTGGAGTGGTCTAAACAGTAATGCTGTAAACCATCCTTATTTCCATATGTCATCTGATGGCATTCATGTCAAATATACATTTGATAAGCGTTATGAAATTCATCTCCCTTCACGGGATGACTGGAAAAGGACTCCTACCTACAATAAACAGAATTGTATTGATTGGTATACGGATGACTCGGAGCTAGGTACTAGCACTGGTGCTGGTGTGTGCTGTCCGGATGATGGTACAAAACTGTCTTACCCTCTCGGCAGCTATGCTACTCTCTTTCAGGCTGAAGTTTTTGCCATTCACATGTGTTGTAGAATTTGCTATGATAGAAATTACAGGAGCAACCAAATACTTATCTGTTCTGATAGTCAAGCTGTCTTATGACCCTAGGGAAGTCTACTATGACGTCTTCCCTCGTCTGGAAGTGCTATAATGCACTTTGTAAAATTGCTAGCAATAACAGAGTCATCCTATACTGGGTGTCTGGACATTCGGCCATTCCAGGAAATGAGTTGGCTGATGAATTGGCTAGAAAAGGTTCTTGTACTCCTTTTGTTGGTCCTGAGCCTGCTTTGGGTGTTCCCAATGAACTTACCAGAAGAACTGTTTATGACATCTTCAGAAAGCTTCAGTGCAAGAACTGGCGTAATATTAAGGGTCAAATGCAGGCTAAAATACTTAACTGCAACTGCCCTAGCATACATCAGAAGGAATTATTCAAGCTCAGTAGAACTGGCATCAGAAGAGCTGTTGGGCTCCTTACTGGGCACTGCACCCTTAATAGACACCTAAATATTATAGGTGTCACTAAGGATTCGCTTTGCAGAGGCTGTAATTATAGCGAAGAAGCTGCTGCTCACATTCTTTGTGAATGTGAGGTTTTCTCCACCCATAGGTTCGAACACATAAGTCGACATGTGATTGAACCCTGGGAGCTGAATGACATTCCTGTCAAGTGCCTGCTTATTTTTGCTTCGGCTACTGGTCTCTTTTCGTAAAGATCTTCTCTTTTGAGGTAGTACAATAGATCTCTGGTCGATGTGCTGGGCTCTCCTGGAAACACCCGCCTTCATTTCATGCATTCATTCATAATTGATAATTCATTAGATTTTTTTAAATGCGGAAAGGGTTTGTGAGCGTAATGAGCAGGCGCGGAGCTGATAGTTTATAAAATAATTCATGTAACTAAATAATCCGAAAATTATATTACTTCGTGAATAACAACATAAAATGAATGTCGAAATCGACAACTTTCGACTGTAAAAAAGACCTCCTTCCTAAGAATAATTGAGACATGTCAGTCAATCTAGCATAGGTATACCTTTAAATACTTGTCCTGTTCTCATTTACGAAATATTATTTTAATTCTCTGACTTTATTATTCTATGTTATTTACAAATAAGCAGTTTATAAAAGCTTTAAAATAGTTTGTATAATACATTTGCACGCATTAATAATTTCTGTTCTCAACTTCTATTACTTTAAAACAGTGTATTTTCCGTAGGACGAAGGGAGAAATCATCATTTACATATAACAGTATGAAAGATTTGAGAATAGTGCTTATTGGATTAAACAATTGCGGTGATGCTTTCGTATCGGTGTGACTGCCCCAAAAGCGCAAGGGCTGCATTACATGAAACAACTTCCTCATGTGCTTTCTGATGTGGACGTTCCTATAGGGAAATAGCACTTATAAAGGCCGCATTACATACGACAACTTCCCCATATAATCTTCTTTTTGTGGGTTTACTTGTATTATAAGCACTGCCTCTCCATAGGAAATGCTCACGTCAGAAAGCACATGTAATGCAACCCTATGTATATCGTAGACTTTTGTTTGATATCATAAATGTGTCACGGGTTTTTATGCTGTTGTTATTACTGTTGTTATAAGTATTAGATTATTTGTTATTGTTCATGGATGTTTAAATGTGTTGTATTTTATCTTGTTCATTTTGTAATAAACAATTGTTGAGTTGCGCAAGTGTCTGGATCCAGTTCAATTTTTATATTTTTTCTGGCGCTCACACAGTGTTGAAATAGTTATAGTTACTGAACAAGTTTAGACTTCACGGTGAGCAATGAGAGATATTAATGTGACAATTATGTGCTTAATTTTTAATTCATTATTATTTTTTGTGACGATGTTCTGTTATTTACGAAATCCACACGCGAGATTGTGTCGTAATAGCAGTTTCCAAAAGTGCATCATAAAATATTCCAACCAGACAAATGATCAAAATGTTGAATCATTTTGATAATAAATCAACTACAAAGAAATTCTTCGACACATTGGAAAACATTTTGTGACTAAAATAGTACCGTCGAGACTGGAAATCTTTATTTAAAGATACCAGCATTGACTGACAGCACTAAATTGGTATAAGTTGATAATAAAAGGCCTCCTACGAAACTGTCACAGCGGAAGCCATAACAACGAAAACTTTAAAAGTGTGTTTCTTAAAGTATTTCATGTTGTTAAACAAGGCAGCAGTAGATATAGAATTGTTCGCTTATATGCAGAAAAATGGACGAAATCCCAGTGACTTTCTTTTGCGAAAAATTGAGTTAACAAGAATGTTGTATACAGTTGTTAAATATTCGTACATTTTAGATATTGTTATTCCTCATTTATTACCAGAAAAGCGAACTTTTGTGGAAAATAGAATCGCGGATTTAGTTGACAAATTTTTCCAGTATGAAGTAGAATACTAAAATAGGAATTTAAGTTATCAGGAGTTGACTAATGAAGTAAAATAATATAAGCAGGGGCGTATCTATGGAATAGCACCTATAGCAAGCAATGAAATTGCACCTCTGTGAAAGCATCTGACACCCAGCTTTTAGATAACTAATTTAACTACTAGAGCGACTAAAAATAATTAGGTAACTAATTTGAATTCTTTGTGGTTCATTTCAAGAACATAATACGATTGTCAAAATAACGCGAAATGTATCAAACTGTTTAAAACTTGTTAATGATAAAGTTCAACGTTTGAACATTCTTGGTCACTCAGTGTTTATCTTAAAAAAGTTCCTAGTAAATATTGAAGATTGTTTTTTAAATAGAACTGATATCTTATTACTTTTCATCATTTCATATTCATCAAACTTAACTTGATTTTGCGTTATGGTTACGTAAATAACTATGTTAAATTAAAAATTTGTTTTATTATATGCTTTTTAAAAGTCGGGATTTTTTACGATTTGGTGCGTATTAAGATGTATTAGTTTTTATTTCACACGTCTGAAATGTGTTTAACACCTTACTTATTTTCCCCCAAAACAGTTAAATTAATCGATCTTAATGTAGTTTAATACAGCTTACAGAAACAAACAAGGTAATACTGAAAATATGAGAATACAAATATTATTGCTAGCACCAAAAATCTTAAATCCGTTATTGGGAACAACTGTTAGTTAAAGATGTTTAAACTGATAAACGCATCATCTATAGAAGCAATGTAATGAAATCTAAATCAAAATTTTGCAAATCTAAATAAGACAAATTCTAGGAGCATAAATGATGCGACTATATTTGAGTGATGTAAGTCTTGAACTTACATCATTCTTATGCATATCAAGCCTAATATATTATTTTCAATCAACGTCTACGAGTTCATAGCGTCTACGAGTCAGCATAACACGCACCTCAGCATTGTTCAAGGAGTATTTATGCAATTTTATACAATTTTCTAAATCATAGTTTAGAAAATACTTATAAGAATTCTCATACAGCACTAACGACGCTGAATAGAATGTTTCATATACATTTGGAATAAGTACTTCCTGGTTGAACACTGAACGTAATTTTTAATATAATAATTTGATACATCCGTTGTCTTTTATTAACAATTTACAACATAGTTGAAAAGTGTTTATGACTTTGTTCATTCTGTCTGTCTGTCTGTCTGTCCGTTAGCACGATAACTGCCGTAAAAATGACTTTATCAAAATGAAATTTTAGTATATTATTAAGGTGGTCTGTGGGACATATGGGAATGTAAATGAATAATATCACCCGATCAGTTTTGGATTAAACAGGGTTGAGAAAATGAAATACATTGAACCCTACGGGACCTAATTTTTCAAATATTTTTTAAGTGAATTAAAATTCACAAATTGCTTCGAAAATTTTAGGAAATATTCAAATTATCCCATAAAATATATAAAAAAAAATTCAGCAAAATATAGTAGTTTTTTAAATGAAAATTAAAATAATAATTACACCCATATTATATGAAAAGATCACTTGACCCACTTCAAAATAAAATATGGCATCCATCTTGTGACAAAATCGTGATTTTTAAAGTTCTTTTCAATTTATATTTAGTGTTGCATCCGTCCTAAAACCGCTTTATTTTTTTTCTGTGCATCTATATACTGCGACAACGCAATTACAATATTTTTTAGTTTAAATGATCATCAAACTTTTATTATTTCTATGACGAAGCCTAATTTTCACAGAGAATGTAAACACATCAAGCTGTATGATGAGTTGTATAAGAATTGCTGAATTTCTTTAACGTAAAATTATTTAGATCTGTAATCTGCAATATAGCTGATATAAATGAAACATTCATTGATTTTACATAGCGAAGCAGACGATTCTATAGTATTGCTTTTTCAACGAAGTTTCAAGCATGGAGTTAGAAAGTAATTTTACCTCCATGGTTTTAAGTTTTTAAGTAAAGTAAATTATTGTAGTGATAATTTAAAAATATCATCGCCGAATGAAAGGAATGGAATAAAAGTGTATGAATGAAATATTCACTGCTTTTTCATAGAGAGCCAGGCGATTTATATTTCAATGACGTCATTTGAACAAAGTTCATTTTTTTTCGATGAAATTTTAATTTTTCAAATTTAATGAATTGTAGTATTGTGATAATTTTAAAAATATCACAGCCGAATGTATCGCATTTTAGAGATGTTTACATAAAGTTCCATTGCAGTTGAAAATATTTCATAATCAATGCTTTATGCATGATTGATCTTTCTTGTTGACTCTATGTATAGGGTTCCAAGGAAAATCCTTAAACACCCAAATAACTTTGTAAAGAAAGACCCATGATTGTACACGTTTAATCTATAGTAAAGTGGCCAAGGATGATTGAATGAACGTGATTTCAGCGCCCTTAGCAGAAAACTAAAAATGTTAGGATAAAGAACTTGGCAGCAAAACCGAGATAGATGAAAAATGTTAATGCGAGTTATGGATTATTGTTTAATTAGTAAGAATCGACACAGGAATGCATGAAACGCGTATATGGAAGGTAATACATACCTGTCAGAAAGTCTTATCATCGAAAACTGTAACACGGTGAGACCTGCAATGCTTGTCAAGTTACAAAGTAATATTATTTATAAACTTCAAATGTGCACTGTTGCTGACGGAAAGCTTTTTCAACTAGATGTGCACTAAATTCATATGCATGCAAGTGTTGTTTATTTTAGCATTTTAACAATACTGAATAGAGCAGCCATTCGTCAATAACCATAGTGTAAGAAACTTGTAAAATGCTATGAAATCTTTCCCCCCCCCCTCACTTTCGTATCTTTCGTAGACCGGACGGTGAAAACATCCATACAGGCATCATTCCCCATGACGTGCCTCTAGAGTTGCCACATGCCGAAGTTCGCAGAGGGGTTGTCAGATTTGGCGATTTATTGCCAATTTGGCACCATTTGGTGACTTCCCGAAGGTTCGAGACATACCTCGAAATAACCAATATTCTACGTCATATGAGAGATTTCCAAAAGTTTCTGTAGAGAGTCTGTAAAAAGAAGTCTTCACTCAGACGGAGAGCAGTTGACGAGATACGAGCTACATTGAACTGTGACTTACATGAATGTTTTGAGAATAGCAGCTGCTATTTTGTGAAATAACTTCCGTCAATGTTTGGATAATAGTATCTGTTATTTTGTGAAATTAGTGGAGCATTTAAGTGCTGTTTTACAGTACATTGTTCCTGTTTACGCTGTCTTTGTGAATAAACATGTTATTTATCCAGCAATTTGGACTCATTCTTGTATTCTGATAGCACACCCACGATTCCAAAGGATTCGTCGTAGCAGTACATTGCGACATAAATGCCGTCTGTAAAAGTTTTATCTTCAATTCCTACTAATGAAACCATACTCTACAACAATGTATTTGGCTTATTTCGACTACCTAGCTGTGCTACCGAGTTCATTATCTTAACTTTTTAAATTCTCCAGTAGGGGCGATGCATTCACTTTTATTCTCTCTGGCATGGTCACTTTACAATAGATAAACATAACGTTATGGACCTTTTCTTATGAAATTATTGGGGCGCTTAAGAACTTACCTATGAACCTTGTATAATTGACTATAATTTGTTTTGCAAGATTTGGAAGGAAAGTCTATTTCTTTTCTTACGACTTACAAAGCTCTTATGTATAATATAAATGAACTCTTCTATTTTAAAGTACCGTTTTAAATTCTGAAAATTGCTTGAAGTTGAGTTGAAAAATCCAATTAAATCTGGAATTTCCTACTCGACTTCCGTATTTTATATTTTCCCCTTTCTTTTGCTTTTTGTTAAGAGTTTTATGTTACTTTGTATTTTTTGAAACCCATGAAGTTTTTTCATAAAACAAACTTCAAATTATATAAAAACCATAAAATGATGATAAACGCACAAGAAATAGATGCGCATATCATATGATACTTTGTATTGGGTTGATGCAGAAAGACTTAAAAAACACGGGATAAACACCAGAGTAAAAGTTTCTATAGTTAACCAGTTTTTTTTTAATAAGGCAATATTTATTATTAGATGGCTATTATTTTCCCTACAACACATAGAGCAAAATGATCCCCCGTTTTTAAAATGTAAAATAAAGGTAACATAGATCCTATTCAAAAATTTATTTTACTATAAAAAAAATCTGATGTGGGCAACACATGACTTTCCTTATATAATGTAATGAATTTACTACTTTTCAGTAAAAAAAATAGGTTTTTTCTTATAGTAGATACTAATATTCTGTCCAAGATATTGAATTTTCGACAATTAGTCGACATTTTCATTGATTTAGCGTCAATTTTATCCATTTGGCGAGATTTTCGTTAATTTGGCAACATTTCAAAAAGTCGCCAAGTTGGCGACATTCCGCCAAATTCGTCGCCAAAATTTCGCCAAGCGTTATGGACGAAGAAATAAGTTGTTCTTACAGCAGATAAATGACTATTGGCGTTCAAATACAAAAGTATTACTCAAAGTATTTTTTTTCATGAATGGAACGAGCTAGATCCACGAGAGTAATGTCATCCAATTTATCGCATGGTATTACATATGAAAAGTGAACATGTTTCTCAATAGGAAATATTTTTTTTTTTCATTTTATATGACTTTTTAATAATTTTTTTGAAAAATGTGCAATATCTCGAGAACGGTTCATGTTAGCGTTCTAAAATTTATGTCAATCGTTTTCTAATGAAAAATTACATAAGAAATGTCTATTTGAGTAACTTTATTAGTGGTTTTGATTTTTTGACGATTTTTTCAAAATTTTATTCGAAAATTTAGGGGGTTTCTGTACATTCGATTACGTATAAAAACAATAGGCTTCCAGTGTTTACGGATTGTGATTTTTGTACCAAATTTGGTTCAAATCGGTCCATTCGTTCGTCAGTTATCGTCTCCACAGACTCACTGACACACACACATACTTTCACACACACACACACACACACACACACACACACACACACACACACACATACACACACACAGACATCACTTCAAAAATGTTTGATTCGTGATCAGGGATGCTTGAAACGTGCTCTCCCGTCGAAAACTCGATTTCGAATTTTCGACCCCGTCACAATACTTTCCTTATACATTATGTATATAAGGAAAGTAAAAAAACCAATATTTGCCATTTTGTTTAATTACTTTTTAAAGACTAAGTCCCTTCGTCTGAATATCCCTTACTAGCTAAAGACATCTGAATTCTCCCCCTGGAGGGACAAGGGGGGGAAAAGGGTGCACTTGCCATTCCTGGTGGTTCAAGGATGGAAGACGGCTACAGAGTTGCCTATTCAAATCGTGTCCCCCTACAAACAATTACCACGGATCCCCTTCATATTTGATTTTCCATTTCTTCTGAATTTTTCATATATTTCTTTCAAAAAGAAAAAAATCGGATCGCTGGGGCCCCCTGACGCATGCCTCCCCAACACTTGAGTGGTGTCCCCCCCCCCCCCCATGGTTCCTGGCGTGCATAAAGCTAATCCATGTTGTACGTGAACTTGCTTGATGCCTGCCCTGGAATTTGCCTCTCCTGGAAATGTGTTATGGGCACCCATGGGCTTCAGAAGAGTATAGCTTATAAAGGATAAGCATTTAAGAAGTCTAGTCTAACAAAATGGCAAATATTGTTTTTCTTTTTCTTATAGTAAAATAAAGTCTTGAATAATAGAATCTACGCTGATTTTTTTACGTTCCAAAACAGGGAGATCATTCTGACGGACCCTGTATAAAGAAAGTTTTGGAATAGGAAATCGAAACTCGAGTTTTGAACGGATCTATACGTCTTGTGCACTCTAGCATACGAATCTATTATTTTGAGCGTAGCGTCTGTATGTGCGTCGGAGTATCTGTTTTTCTGTACAAAGTGCATATCTACTCTAGCTCAAAAACTATTCGACGAAATTTCCTAAAATTTAGAAAATTTTTATTTAAAAAAAAATTTTCATTGGGCAATGAACTTTAAAAGAAATAACTTTTTATCATAATACTTTAGGTTACAGTTTCAGATCCATTTCTCTGGACGTAATAAAAATTGTAATCATTTTTAGATCGCGCTCAGATAACAGTATCCAGGAACCGATTGAGCACTTTTAATGTGCTTGTCAACATGGAATAGCCTACACCTACCTGCAATAAGAGCAATTAATATTACTATGTGCCACGATTTTGCAAACCTCTATGGAGGCCGACAAATTCAGTTCTACCACGCTGTCAGCTGCACATTTCTCAAATATTGAACTCAAGCGAGTTTGCAATGACCTTAAGCTTCACCACCAAAGTTCCTCTGATGGTGACTTTTAAACTATACTTTTTATAAATCCTCTTCTGCATATTTGACGAATATTCCCATAAAGTGCGGCTAAATTTCAGCCAATATACAAAGTTCCTAAGAAAATACTTAAACACCCCAATTACTTTGTAAGGAAAAGTCCATGAGTGTGCCCGTTATGGCTATCTATAGTGAAGTGATCATGCTCGATCGAATAAAAGTTATTTCAGCGCTCTTAGCGGATAATTTAAAATGTTCGACAACGGACTCGACCACAAAGCGAGATAGACAAAAAAACGAATTGCAAAGCTGTAGAAGATTCTACAACAAGTAGAAATCTACAACTAAAATGTGTAAAGAGCCTTGCTGCCCCAACCGGGAATCGAACCTTGGATCTCCGAACTGGCCAGACGACGCTCTACCGTTGAGCTACTGGGCCGAAATTGCAAATTCTTGTCATCGAAGTGGACTCTGCAAATGATACAGAAGACGTTTATTTGACTTAATAAGGTTGTTGCTGTTTTATTCAGGAATACTAAAATAAACACTTACATACACATCCTGTTCAAAATACCTTCCCTCAGCAACAATGCACATTTGAATTCTAAGAATATCACAGCATATTTTATCAAGTTGCTGGTGTCACCGTGTTACAGGCTCTCATGATACAATTTCTTGACAAGTGTTTATTGCCTTTCCTCTACAAGCTACGTTAGTTCCTGGTGTCAATTTATACTAATTGCACAATGCTCTGCAAATATGTAATTGGCTCTTATTATCTATCTTGCTTTGTTGCCGAGTTCGGCTTCCTAACTTTTTACATTCTTCGCTAGGGGCGATGAAATTCATTTTTTTCTATTTATTATTCTTACTATAGATGGAACTAATGCGTATGCTCATTTATCATTCCTTATAAAGTTATTAGAGTGCTTAACGTCTTTATTAGGAACTCTGAAAATTTCTGCAGAGGACTTTAATATATGGATATCTTAATTATGATCCCATGTATGTAAAATGCGTATAGTATTGTTACAAAGTATCCTATGGGATCGTGGGTGTACTTTCAGGATACAAAAATTAGTCCAAATTTCTGGATAACCAACACGTAATACACGCAGCATAAACAGGAACAATATACAGCATATATCCCGATAAAACTATCTCACGAAATGACTAACCAACTGTCATGTACAGTAAAACAGCAATTAAATGTTCCACTAATTTCATAAAACAGCAGATACTATTCTCAAAGCTGACGTATCTCACAATTGAATGTAGCTCGTATCACGTCAAATGCTCTCCAAATGAGCGACGTCTCCTTTTATATACTCTCCGTAGAAACTTCCAGTAGGAGCTGGTATCTTAAAAGAATATTCATTATTTTGAGAAAATTTTCGTATCTTCGAAAAGTCACAAATTGGTGATAAATGGCCACATCTGGAAACCTTGTCACGAGTGTTCAAATATGGCAATTCTACATTGACGTAATAGGAATAACTGCCTGTAAAGGTGTTTTGCCCTTCTGATTCTCAAAAGAGCATCCAGTGAATGCACCAACCAACACCAACCAATGAAGGTAATAACTAACACGTAATACACACAGCGTAAACAGGAACATATAACTATCACACAAAATGACTAAACAACTGCCAGGTCCAGTAAAAAGCAATAACTGCTCCACTAATTTCACACTAATTTCACTAATGTTCTACATGTTCGTATATTTGAACTTCAAATTAATAACTATAAGTTTAAATACAGAAAATACTGCTGTTTACTTATTACAACTTATGAAGAATTATGAAGAATGAACATATCTAAACTACATTTTCGCAAACATTTTTATTCCTCCTCAAGCTCCTTTGCAATGGACTATTCACTAATATTTTAAAGGAGACTCCAAGATAAATTGCTGCCTGGGGTGCATAGAAAGTTTTTGAAAATACTATCAATCAATTGTGAAAGCGAGACAGTTTAGGTCATTGCTTTAAAACCTATTGAATGAGAATTCTTTTCAGGGTGTAAGCAAATGATCATAAATTAGGGTTTTGTATCGTATATACATTTTATGAATTTAGATAGTTTCTAGCTTTAAAATTCTTCGCTTATTCAGGATGTTCCGGAAAGTCCTGGAACGACGTTTATTTTCCTGAACCGTTAGTAGTAGATATATGTTTCCAATTGCAAAAATGGTTCAAATAAAATTACAATTTATCTTGTAACCGTTTTAAATCAAGAAACGTATTTGTCCGAAAAATAAGAAATCTAACATTTTATACAGTCCCTTAATATAAAATTTTCCAATTACTGAAGTTTTTTTCATTGCATTAACATGTAAAACTCATGTTAGATTCTTTTATTATTAAAATTTACCAGTATATAAAATATAGAATTTTATGTCTTAAACCACTTTCTCTCGTCTGCAAATTCGTCATATACGGCCTCTATACGCTAGCCCGAAATGATGGATTTGTAGACGTGGAAAAATGATTTAAGTCATAATATTCAAGATTTCATATGTTGGTAAATTTTTCTCGTAAAAGAATCCGATTTTTGTAGTTTTACATATTAATGCATAAAGAAATTTTTATTAATTGAATTCTTTTATTTGAGAAACCTTATAAAATGTTATCTTTCGGGGTTTTTTTTTTTTAAGATAAATACGTTTCTAAATTTAAAGCTGATACAAGATAAATTGTACGTAATAAATTATCTATCTAAATTGTTTTTTTAGAAAAATCCCTGACGAATGCTATTTTATTTTTTCAAAAACTGCTTGACAACTTGCAGTGTGCGCAGGTGCGTTGAAATATGAGGTCCTGGGCGATTTTTAAAATCTTGTCAATAATATAGTGTTGAGTCACTAATTTTTTTCCAAAAAGTACAAAAAATGACAACTATTTGTTTTTGCACTAAAAAATTTAATTAACAATATTGGAGTCTGGGTGATACTATACATCTATGTTTATCTTCTATGTATATCTTTGTGAATTGTCTTGTATATTTTGCATGTATTTCTTAGTGTTATTTCTGAATTTTTCCTGGCAATCCATTGTAACTGCTCAACAGCATTTGTGTGAGCTGGGCGGTCTGGGTAATAATAACATGAAAGATCAGTCATGCATAAAGCATTGATTATGACACACTTTCCAACTGCAATGTAATTTTATTTAAACATCTCTAAACTGCGATGCATTCAGAGGTAATATTTTTTAAATTATCACAATACTATAGTAATTTATTATATTTGAAAACTTAAAACTTCATCGAAAAAAATGAACTTTATTCAAATAAAGTTAATATTATTGAAATATAAATCGCCTGCTCTCTATGAAAAAGCAGTAAGTATTTCATTCATACATTTTTTTCCATGCATAATGCTACATAGATCCATGCATAATGCTACATAGGTTTGTTCGGCAATTATGTCATATGAAATAAATAATAAGAGGGCGGATGAAGGGAAAAAAACTAAGATTGTGAAACGGAAACTAAAATACAAAAGTATATTAGGAGAAAAAACAAGTTTTTCAATGTTTTTCCCCATATAGCAATGGCGCGTGGGAAAGTGAGATATAAATTTTAATCACCCACGAAGTTGAACTAAATTGAGAGTGTAGACAGATTCAATTCTAAACTACACTATATAAATCTTATCATTATCCAAAATTGATATTATGCAAAATTGTCGAAACTGTTTCATCTGCCTACATTACTGATACACTATTGCATTTGACTCACATTTTTTCTAATCGCGTTCTATAATATACTTCAGACAAAAATTTTATGAAAACTTGATAAAATGCAATAAATACATTTTGTGAAAATGAAGTTCTCCTTTAAGCCATTTTTTTTCTTACGTCTTTAATCCGTTCTTGTACTGTACTAAAAATTGCAAAAATAAGAATGAAGAAATCTGCAGGTTCAAATTGAAGACGAAATTACAAAAGAGGGAGTTTTAAGTGAAGGCCTTTCAGATGCAATTTCTGCAAGCGGAGAAAGATTTGAACGTTCAATATATTGCAGTTACTCTTTTCGAGACATGCATTTCATCATCGTGAAGATGGCATGGGTTTTGAAGAATTTTTATCGCAGCAATAACATTTTTCTTTCAGTTATTTCAGGTAAATCTTCGCTGGGACATGCCGCTCCACTCTTCAATCAAATTTTGGATCCAGGAAGCGTTTGAATTTGAGGCGCATGCAAAGGATTCGACGGTTAAACACGCAATGTAGCGATCAAACATCCATTGAGATTTTTTTGAATGTGTATCAAATTTTTGTGGTATTCTTCTATATCACTGTTATTTATATTGAGTGCTACCGCATTTCTTTTCTCGAAACGAAAAGTGTGTTTTTGATTGAGATTTTAACAAAGGTGATAGAAGTTTGACATTTGACATTTTTAATTATTATTCTAGAAATAGGACAATATTTTGTTAATGAAAGTGTACAATAAACACTAAAATATTGGGATTTTTTTGGTATTATATTCTATGTAGTTATGTTATTTGTATTGAGTGCACGAACTCTTTTTACCTGGTGAAAAGCATATCTGGAAATTTTTTTTATTTAAACTACGATAAACAATAAACATTTTCCATTTTAATAACATGTAATTCTGAAAAGGTTGAATTATTTTTAGAATGTAAATGTACTAGTTAGAATATTCTTATAATAAAATATGCCCTTTATTTGTGTATTATATTTCTTTGTTTTGTACTGAGAGTACGAAGTTTTTCTCTAAGGATTTTTCTTACTCCACAAGCAGTCACTATTAGCAACATATAAATTAAGGAAGGAGGGGAAGGGTTTTGATATTTCTCACTCAAAAGTTTTTCAAAATTCAAAATATGACTGTTTTATTCATTTCATGAAACAACCTAAATTTTTCACCTCTGGGGGGGGGTTGGGGGGTGGGGGTGATTTGTGCCCATCCTTTGATAACTTGGCAATAAATCTAATACAAAATTATTCAACTAGACAGAGAGAAACCTTTACAGACGTAGATCGCATATTTAAAATTACCTTCGTTATTAACATTTATTTAAAAAATGAACACATATTGATTTTTAAGTAAATACATAGCTATAATAAATTGATGCATAAATATTACTGAAATTATTTTCATCGACAGCAAAAGAAGTTTGATCGACAATTTTATTCTGTATTTCATAGAAGTTGAACAACGTTGTACAAAGCATAAAAAGTTGGAATGAAAATGTGTTAAATAAATGTGTTCATGTCAAGGCTTTTTTTCATTTTTGGAGATGAATCATCAATTTATATACACAAAATGTACGGTGCATATTTTTAATAAAATAAAAGAACTTAGCTTACAAGAAAAGTCTTTGACTTTTCAATTTTAATAAAACATTTATGGCCAGTAGAATAAACAAATTTAATCATTTTGAAAAAATATATCTTCTAAACCCCAAATGCAAGATCGACAAATATTTAGAGCCGTTTTCTCCCACTGCACATATTCCAATTTTGTAATGCACAAAATAGTTTTCTCTGCTTCACAAAATGGTGTGAGCTACTGCACGTTAAAATATCACTAATATTTCCAACATTTCTTAAACAAAATTTGCGAAATTTCCTGAGAACATGTTTGTCATAAGTGCAAATGTTTTTCCCAGTAACTGGATTATTCAAATAATCAAGAAAGCATTCTTTAGTCATTGTAAATGATCATCTAATTCAGTAAGCACATTTGTGCATATTTGCATCGCCTAATTATGGCAGAAGTTGCTTCGGTGTTATCACTTAAGTGCCTAACGTTTTATCGATGGTGGGCATAGATAGCAATAACGCCCTGAACAGTCACTGTCTAGAATTAAACATTTCCATCAGAAACAGTCTAGGTTATTATCTACTCCTTGCTGAAAAGCATTAAACATAGTGAAACGGATACCATTGCATTAAAATAACTACTTAGTGAGCATTTTCTTAATAAAGTAATAAGAGTATCCCTTTCTTCAATTAATTGTTTTCAAAAAAATATAAAATTTATTTTATAATAAAGTTATGCAATATTTGTTTCAAAATACCCTTAGAAAAGTAAAAAAAAATGAAAGTTTTGTTTTATGAAATCAGTCATTATAATGGTAAAATAATGTGAAGTAATATTATTTTAAGTATATTCATAAAAACAATTAGGAATAAATTTACAAATGATTATTTCAGCATGAAACTGGTCAAGAAAAATAAAAAAAACAGTTCAATGTGAAGAAGTATTAAATGAAAAGTTCAAGATATAATATAAGTTGAAAAATTGCACCAAATATGAACTGAATTATGCATATGATATAAAACGATCACATATATGTTTTAGTCAAACTAACTGCTAATTACTAACTTTATTAAATGCTGAAATGCAATAGCGTTTAACTGGCAATTTAACAATCTCTGGTGGTTTTCTTTTGTTCTAGTTTGTCGCCATAATAATAAAACCATTTTACTATTTTATCATCATTATACATTTATAAAGCTATTTTACAAAGGCATAATCTGTTGCATTATAAATACAATTATTTGAAATTCAACAGCTACCGCAAATTAAACTTCATTTCAGAAGTTAATTCTACGTGAAATATGTTTTCCAAATGTATCGTCATGACTAACAAAATGTTATATAAGAGTCAGTATGAAAAAAGTACGTTTCACATACGTAATTTCGCCAAAATTCAAATCCTAAAGTATTGTAAATAATGCAGTCGGGATGAAACCACTGACATCATTAATGCTATCTGTTGATCTCTCATCATAAAATATTACTAGTGAACGTGTTTCAGTTCTATAAATTGTAATCTATTTTATGTATTATATTGCATATAGTCAGTTAATATATGAAAATCTACCTTAAGCTAAAAGTTTTATGCATTGCATATAGGTGTTACTAAGACTTCTGTTGATAAGTTGGTGGCGAATACAAATCCAGAATTCATATCCGTAAAAATATGTCATAAACATAATGTGTTTGCAGAAAAATCTGTAGAGCTATTTATCTGGCATGAAAGTATAAAAGTAAAATATTTTTTACTCAACAATAACAAAACTCTTACCTAAAAGTTGAATATCGCATTACGTCTAAGTGATACATAAACAACCGCCGTCTTGAAATTCCTAAATCCAGTGCTAAAGTGACTAAAAATACGTCATCTCAACTAGCCATTCGGAAGAAGCTGATTCAGACGGCGTATTTTAAGTCGTTTGGAGCCATTTGAAATTCAAACGCTTATTCTGACTGAAAAATATAATTATGTAATAAATGATGTAAAATCTGTGCCACTCATTTTAGTTACGTTCATATGTGAATTTCAACTGTTTGTATTTAAATTATTACAAAAATGATACCAAAACGTTGCCAGTTAACATTCCCAACAACCCGTTTGCAATAGATTTAGTATCTTAAGATTTTGTGATCTTATATATAAATTTGTAAAGTTTCAAACCTAATTTGAGCTGGAAATAAGAATCGGCAGAACTGGGCACCGAACCAGGGCCTCAAGACTTGCTCCTAAACATGCTATCAGTTACATCCCTCCAGCTATGTAAAGTGTTTGAAACTTCTTCGCCTTCCTATTGTATTATTGTAGACTATAATGCTGGTTTTACATCAAATTAGTTACGTGCTATGTAATAAGAGTGCAATGCGAAAGGTACTTTACTTCCGCAGTTGCAAATATCGAAATTCCATCGCCTACCACGTCATCACTTTGGAAGCGACCGCTGTGGTATTAATTAATTCAACGTTTAACTTAAATTGAGCTCAGAATAAATAACAATCGGCTGGAACCAGAATCCGGTTTCAGACTTCGTAGATTGCACTCAAACACTCCAAAAGTTACACCAACTCTTCTATGTAAGATATTCCCTTGAATTACTTTACGAAAAAATATAATGTGGACAGCACATGACTATCTCTGCATAATACAACGACTGCCTTTCTTATGCAGCGACATAATCGAAATAATAGTGTTGAAGAACCGCAGCACAATGTTTTTGATATTAAATTGAAAATGGGCGCTTTGGATCACTTATGAGTTCAACCAGAAAAACTCATTCATACTCGCGTACAAAATCCTCATCCAAAGCCAATGGACATTTAATTAGTTTAGTGTGAAACAAATAACTATTTACGAATTCTAGGGTGCCAAAATACTAAGCTATTATAAAAAGTGACTTCTCTCCAGAATGAAATTAACTAGATTCAATAGAATGAAGTTAGCAAATTTGTTTCATAATATTGCATGTGGAAAGTGAACATATTGAATTAGACTTATTACATTTGTCTTTAATTTTATGAAATTGTTGTTGTTGTTGAAACCCAGACCATCCGACCTACCAGAAAGGTGTAAGGTAACCGTTTGGACGGTCGGGAAGTACATATGAAATTGTTGTGAAAAATATTTTTTAAAACCATGCATTTTCTCCAAAACGGTTTCTAGTAGCGTTCTAAAGTTTGTCTCATTCGTTTGCTAATGAAAAACTACGTATGAAATGATTATTTATTTAACAATCTTCTGATTTCTTAACGATTTTTCAAAAGTTCATTCAGATATCGTGCAATATCTCATGAACAGTTCGAACTAGCTTTCCAAAATTTCTATCATTCGTTCGTTTTATGAGAATTTACATCTGAAGTGACCATTTCCTTCTCCTAAAAGGTGCTAATCTTTTGATGATTTTTCCAAATATTTAATTCAAAACTTTCTTCCAAACATGCGATTGAGCTTCAAATCAATAAGGTTTCATTTCAATGAGTGTAATAATTGGACCAAATTACATTATAAGCACGTCATTCAGTCGTAAGATATCGTGTCCAGAGACTCAGTTACACACACACACACACACACACTAACACACACACACTAACATACACACACACACACTAACACACACTAACATACGCACACACTAACACACACACTAACATACACACACACACCATTCTGGTAGGTCGGACGGTCTGGGTAACAACAACAACAACACACACTAACATACACACACACACTAACATACACACACACACTAACATACATACTAACATACACACGCAGTAACATACACACACTCTAACATACACATATACTAACATACACATACACTAACATGCACACACGCACTAACGTACACATACGAACTAACATACGCGCACACACTAACATACACACTCACATTAACATACATACACTCACTAACATATGCACACATATATACACACACAGACACACTAACATATGTACACACACACTCATACACATAAACATCACCTCAAAAACGTTTGGATTCGTTCGGGTGTTTAAAACCGCGCTTTTCCTTCGAAATCTTGAATTCGAATTTATGACCACGTCATAATACTTCCCTATACATTATGCTATGTACATAGAGAAAGTAATAACAAATATTTATATTTTAGAAAACATTAAAGACATTTATATTCCGTAGAAATCTTAACTTTTCTTGATAGAAAATATTTTTTTCTTAGTTTTCGCGTATGTTTATAGACTTAGTACTAAAACGTCATTAATTCAAGAACTTTTATACTTTCCCTACACTACCTCGTAATGTATAGGGAAAGTTTTGGAATCGTGTCGAAAATCTGAATATGAGTTTTCAACGAATTTGCAAGTTCTGGGCACTCAAGAATACGAATACACCATTTTTAACGTAACGTTTGTGTGTGTGTCGGTCTCTGCATATGTGTCTGTACGTCTGTCTGTTCTTGTGTCTGTGCAATGCATAGTAGGTGAGTCACTTGTAGGTTACATTGGTGCTGATTAGATTTTTATTGCGGTTTAGAAAAAATAAAATCTGTCTTTTTTGAAAATATTACTCAAAAATCGTAAAAATCTAAAACACAAAATTAAATATATCTAAATGTATTAATTAAATAATAGTTTTATGCTGAGTATTTTTACGACAGAATGAATAAGATGAACTTTTTAACTTTAGGACTAAAGTAGGGAGAAGGATATTGGAATTTTGAGGAGCTTGTGAGTTTTACAATGTATCAATTTGTAAAATAAATTAACCTGATGTGGTTATCACATAAAATTCCCTACAGGCCGAAATTCATTTTTTCTTCACTGCTTTCATAATCCATTAAATTGAGTTTAATTTACAAAACGAGATGTATACTTTTTGAAATCCAACAAAATTTGCGATTTTAATTCAATTTGTATTTACACTTATCGACTGGACGTATTTTTAAATTGCTGTTTTGTGAATATGCCAAAAATCTAAAATTTCTCGTTAACGGTTTGAGCTATAGGGCGGGAAGTTGATCTTATTCTTTTCGGCGTCAACAACTGCGTCTTATAATTTAGATTTTAACTTAGTCTTCTATTTTTGCGGATCTTTTTGAGAAAAATGTCCGTTTTTATTTTTCTGAATCATTTTTCCGGATTAGTTTTTTAGCTAAAGTGGATGCATGCGGTGCACAGGCAAATAAACACACACACACAGTCGTTACATTAAAAATAGTTTTATCGTGATCTAAGTTTTATCGTACCTGAAACGTGTAGATCCTCTCTATATTTCCAATTTTCGATATGATTCCAATACTTTGCAGAGTCCAATTCGATAACAAGAATTTGCAATTTTATCCCAGTAGCTCAACGAGAGCGTCGTCTGGCCAGTTTGGCGATCTAGAGCTCGATCCCCAGTTGGGGCCAGTGGCGGATTTAAGGAGGGGCGATCGAGGCGATCGCCCCCCCAAACGTCTGACTAATGTCGACGTTTTATCAAATAAATTATAAAATTAAAAAATATATATATATCATTATATCATTAGGGAGATACTTTGGTCTTGCTCTCCCTCCCTTAGTTTATCCACGAAATCTTGCTCCCATAAAAAAAGTAAAAAGAAAGCTCGAGATGCTGTCTTTGATGCAATTACGATAATAAGTGAAATTTAAAAAATGTGAAATCCGATTTCGGGAATATATGCAGAGGTTGAGGGAATGTGTAATGATCTTGGAATTGAAATAAAAATACCACGTACTGCTAGACGCCAAGTTCATAGATCAACTGCTCCTAACATAACTCCTGAAGATTATTACAGAATAAATGTTTACGTGCCTTTGTTAAACTCCGTCCAAGAAGACTTAAAAGACCGATTCGCACAGGAAAATCTAGATGTCTTATATTTACAAGATTTAGTACCATCGACTCTTTTAGCGAAAATCGACACGGACGAAGAGTCACTCCTCCCATCTTGGACAGAGCTAAGCAAGAAGTATTACAGAATAGCCGAACTGGGAGTGGAAGAAATGAGCAGTACACTTCAAGTTGAGGTGATTAACTGGAGAACCAAATGGATGCGAGAAAATACAGATACCGGCAGAGTACACAAGTCTGCTTTTGAAGCAGTACAAAACTGTGATCCTGCAGTGTACCATGTGATCTAAGTGTTACTGAAAGTTCTTGTAACATTACCAATTACTGTAGCAACCGCCGAGGGTAGCTTCTCAGCACTAAAACGATTGAAGACATGGTTTCGAAACGCAATTAGAGAAGATCTGCTAGTGGGATTGACTTTGTTGCATGTGCATTATGATATCGCAATTTCACCAGTAACAGTTTTATATCGATTTGCTAAAGAAAAAGCAAGAAGACTTGAGTTGATATTATAATGATGATCCTTCCTGGGAGGTTAACGGCGCCAGGGTTTTTGCGATGGACCCCGTAAGGCTGTTAGGGATGATGATCGACAATAAGCTGAATTGGCAATTACATTTGAATAGTGTTATAGGTACTACCCCTGGCAAAAATTATGGAATCACTTCCATGTTATTTCAATAGGATACGAAGTTCAATACACAGTTCAATTTTAATGCACAGATACCCCTGAAAAACCTTTTTTGAGCGAAATTAAAGAACTTTAAACGCTTAACAAAACAAAAAATATTTGAAAAATTTTGCACTTTTCATTATTTAATAATTCACGATCAAAAAATGGGAAAAAAGCTAGAGGTTGAAAGAAAAAAATCGTAAAAACTAATTTGGAATAATAAATTTGATCATGGAAAATCATTAAGAAATAGCTCCTCATGTTTATATGATCAAATTTATTATTCTAAATTAGTTTTTACGAATTTTTTCTTTCAGCCTACAGCTCTTTTCCCATTTTTTGGTTGTGAATTATTAAATAATGAAAAGTGCAAAATTTTTCAAACATTTTTTTATTTTGTTAAGTTTTTAAAGTTCTTCAAAGGCCAAAAAAATGATAGGCCGTATTTTATAAGCTGCAAAGAGCTTACTATAAACTTCCGAATTTGTTCTAGTTATTTCAAAAATGTCAAATATCCGTATATAGGAAGCCGTTAAGAAAATCCTAAGTGAACAAACCTCCGAGAACATTTCGATCTACAGATCGCCCCCCCCCCAAACAAGAGGCCAAAATCCGCCACTGGTTGGGGCAGCAAGGCTCTTCACAATGGCGCCCGAACAACTCAACCCTATAGGTTAGTGCAAAGGTGTCGGAAGTCTGAAAGTGACCCTTGTACGACGAATACGGATTCAGTTGACTATGGGACATTGAGCTCCGATTTCAAATTCAGAGGATAACGACCACGGAGGATACTAATTTGAGTAAAAATAGTAGTATCTGGAGGCTAGCCTGAGGTAAAAACAGCAGGAGGTGGTCAGTCAGATTGTCAGTTGCCCGCTAATTTGAGATCAGAGGATGGAGAATGCAGAGTCCACTTCGAGGATAAGAGCTTGCAATTTCGTCCCAGTAACTCAACGGCAGAGCGTCGGCTGGCCAATTCGGAGATCCAGCGTTCGATTCCCGGTTGGGCAGCAAAGCTCGTTACAACTTTCCCTATATATTACCATGTATTAAAAAGAAAGTAAAAGAAATGTATTAAAACTAGAAATTGAATATTGTACGATTAAATAATTATATGTGTCATTTTGGGTAATTATACTCAATTTCATGGATAATGAAATAGAAAATGAATTTGATCTGTTCAGAGAGTCATGTGTTGCCCACATCATTACTTTCCCTAAAATGCATGTTAATGTATAGGTAAAGTATGGGAATCGAATCGAAAATCAGAGCACGAATTTTCGAGGAATCTACACGGTTCGTGCACTCTAGAACACGAAAACTCAATTTATCGAAATGTCTGTGTGTATTTCTGTTTGTAAGTCGTCTGTGCGATACATGTAAACATTTGAACTCAAAAAGTGCGCGACGAAATTTCATAAAACTTGGTAGGTGAGTTACTTGCGGGTTCCTCTTGTGGTAATCAGATTTTTGTAAGATTTGAAAAATTACTTGACTTTTCTACCAAAATGGCCCGCAAAAGTCGTTAAAATCTAAACAAAAGACGAAATACTCTTAAATGTATTAATTGAATACATGTTTTATACGTAAATTTTGACGACAAAAGGAATTAGATCAATCCGATCACTCTAGCATAAACCATTATCGAGATATTGTTTTTGCTTGAAACTGTGTCCAGTCGCCAAGTAAAACGAAAATTGAATTAACTGCAAATTCAAAGTCATTTCAATAAAGTGCTCTTATTATTTTATACAGTTTATATCGTGTTATATTATGCTCCTTGCATTATGACACAAAGAGAAATTTATTTTAAGTCTGTAGAGAAAATCCTGTTCTGACTACTTCAGATTTTTTTATTTCAGGCAAAATGCATTCATTGAAAACTACTCCAAAATTCCAAAGTCCGTAATATATATTTTTGCTGTAAAATATGAGAGCTGTTCATACATATATGTAGATACATGAATATTTTTCTGCATATTTCCTTAAAGAGTAATCCTTACTTCACAGAAACAAATATAAAAACTCATAATTTACGGCTATTTCACTTCCGCAGATGCTAATAATTCCTCTTTGGAGCAATAAACGCGACCCAAAGCCTCCTGCCACTTAGCTTAACACGCGGGTCTTTAATAAAAATATCTTTGACGATAAAAGAAAAGTGCTTAGAAAACATCGAAAATCGATAGAATTTTATTCGTACCCATTGCGCGAAGCTTAATCTGCTTAAGCGTATTATTTGTATTCTAAGATTTACAATCTATGGAGCGTAAATTAAACGCTCGCCTTTCTGCTATAAGCTGCAAAAATGTGTCATCTTCTGCAAAACATTTTTGTGCGAACTTACAATACATTTGTTTGAGACAAAAGAGCAACTTAATGTCTTGGATTAGGCACTATTGTACTTTAACGCACGAGGAAGATATTTTTGTTGTGATGTATTTGTTTTAATCTGCGTTTTCTGTCATGCATTCAACCTGGAAGATGGCATTTTTCTGTTTTCTGTGTAGTTGTTCTTTTTCAATGGATTTAGTTGATAAAGAAAGAAAAATGTTTATTTATGTAATTAATTAAAACTCCCAAGAAGAGTTTTCTTTCTCTTGATTAAGAAAACTGTTTGTCTAACTCTTATTCGTAATGTAAAATAGAGCTATATTTGAAAACCAAAAATTTGATTTTTAAATATAAATTCTGGATAAAATAAATTTTAGAAAGTGTACAAGATAAGTGTATTCTATAAAAATTGAAACTTTTCCTTTTTGTTTTGATAAAAAGAATATTTTCTTCTTATCAATATGAATGGAAACACATCAATTTAGTAAATACTTTAAAATATACAGCAAAGTCTACCAAGTGTTTGGTAAAAAGGTCTTTAATATCAACACCTTCTATGACTTATACATTTATAAATTACAAAAAATCCCTAGTGCTTTCGGGCGTTATAACGTTCTTTATCGGTGGTAATGCAAATAGTTTAAGATGTGGCGAACATAAGCTCTTATACATAACCCGCAACCGTGAAACAAAATTTCCATATGAATAGTCGGAATATCCGATGCTAATAAAAATATATTTAAATTACACAGTATACACATAAATAACTGTAGATCCTAAAAATTCAAGGCAACCAATAAACGTGCCGTTAAAAGCAAAGAGAACTTGGACTAGAGATATCCAGAAAATTGTACAAGAGTTTAACACGCAGAAAGTCGAGAATAAGACGCCAGGCAAAACTGAGGGTTTGTATCGAAATTACAAATAGAGTCGCGATAAATATAAATGAAAAGAGATTCATAAAGTAAAAAGTTGCAGGGGGTTTTGCAGCTAATTAACAGAAAATTTTTTATCAAAGATAGGGGTAAAATTATCATTAATAACAAAATGGGAAACAGCAGTAGACAGTTTTTATCGCGAACATGTCCAGAGAAACGAATGCCAACCGCACGCTTTGCACTGTCAATATAGAACTTATATTTATTACGATTAATGTCCAAAAGAGCTATGAATATTTTGTAATTTAAATGTACGCCATTAAAGGTATTAATATTAAAGACCTTTTTTACCAAACACTTATATACTTGGTAGTCTTGCTATATATTTTAAAGTATTTCCTTCTTAGCTTTCGCATATGCTTGTAGAATTAGTACCGAAATCTCGTATAATTTCTTATTTCGCGCAAAATACATATGGAGTTTCGTTAAATATGCAAAGTGTACGGGAAAGTCCTGAAAAGTCCTTTATTTCCTGAACAGAAAGTCGTAGATATATACTTCCAATTACAAAAATGTTTCAAATAAGGTTATAATTTAACTTAAGGTTTTTTTAAAATAAAATTACAATTTATCTCCCGAGGAGAGTATTCTTTCTTTTTACTCACTTTATTTATAATGTAATAAAGAGTCATTTTTGCAAAGTAAAAGTTCCGTTTTTAACACTTTACAACATAGTTGAAAAGTGTTTATGACTTTGTTCATTTTGTCTGTCTGTCTGTCTGTATGTCCGTTAGCACGATAACTGCCGTAAAAATAACTTTATCAAAATGAAATTTTAGTATGTTTTTTCAGACGGTCTGTGGGACCTATGGGAATATAAATAAATAATATCATCCAATTAGTTTTTTATTGAACACGGGTTAAAAAATGAAATACATTGAGCCCTATGGGACCTAATTTTTCAAACATTTTTTAAGCAAATTTAAAATTCACAAATTGCTTCGAAATTTTTAGGAAATATTCACATTATCCCATAAAATATATATATAAAAAATTTCAGTAAAATATGTCAAGTAGTTTTTTAATTAAAAATTAATTTAATATAGGGAAAAAAACAAATTCAATTAAATTCTGACTTTTGGGATATCCTCCAGAAAGAAAAAAGAGATATATTATATAATAAATATCTTTCCAGGAGTTTAATCATTTTGTATATGAGAGAGGCTTCACAATTTAAAATAAATTTGGTAGATAACAATTTTTCATTTTTTTTTAATTTTATATAACTCTTCATGATATACTTATTTGATGACATTTTTAATGCACTTTCCTACGTCCTAGAGAGTTAAAATTTGGTACACAGCTTAAATTTGTTGAACATTTTATTCTACAAAAATTTGGTGGATCTTTAAATATAGATCATACATTTTTTTCGAAATGGCCTGCAAATAATACCCGTTCACTTCTATAAATCATTGTTGTAATATTGTTAAAAATTCTGATGCGGGCAGCACATGTCTTTCCCTGCAGACTCATATTCACGTTCTCTTTATTTCTTCAATAATAATTTGAGTTTATCTGCACAAAATAACAGCCATAAATATTTTAAATGACATTGAATTTGCACGTTAAACTTAAATTTGGTTCTCATTTGATAGCTGGACTTATTGTCAAAAGTGGCGTAGCGAAAACGCGAAAAAAATAGAATATCTCAAGAACGGCTAGTCTTAGAGTAATGGGATTAGTCTTACTCTTTTTGTTGTCAAAAATCACGTATAAAATCGGAATTTAATTGATATAATTGAGCACACGTAGTCTTTTATTTTTATATTTAACGATTTTTGCGGGCCATTTCGCAAAAATAGCCCGTTCCTTTTTCCCGAATCGTACTAGAATAACCTACAAATCATTTATGTACCAAATGTTGTTAAATTTGGTATATAAATCACTTGTAGGTCATTGAAATATTATTCACCAAATTTTGTTAAATTTGTTCCATTAGTTTTTAGCTAGAGTGGATAAAGACAATTTCTACCGGTCATTTCGCAAAGAAGGCAGATTCTTTTATTACGAATCGTACTATAATCTAATGAACATCAGGATTTCCCACAAAAAACATACCTACCAAATTTTATTAAATTCGGTCCATTAGTTTTTCAATTAGAGTGGATGTAATATCCTCACAGACACACTGAAACATACACAGATACACTCTTACACACACAGACGTCGTCCTAAAAATAGTTTTTTCGTGTTCTAGAAGCCCTAAAACGTGTAGATCCTTCGAAAATTCGAGTTCCGATCTTCGGCACGATTCCAATACTTTGAATACACACACACACACACATATATATATTATCTGCGTATCTGTGTATTATCTGTGTATCTAAATTCTGTGCCTATGCAATTACAATAGTTGTGATTTTAAATGATCCCTAAAATTTTATTATTTCTTCAACGAAGCCTAATTTTAACTTTTTAGAATTTTTTTTAGAATGCAAATATCTGAAGCGATTGTAAGGTGAGTTACATGAGAATTGCTGAACTTTTTTCACACAAAATTATTTAGCTCTGGAGTCTGGAATACAAGTTATATGAATGAAATATTCATTGATTTTGCCTAGAGAATCAGATGATTTATATTTCGATACAGTTTTAAATATTTAAGTATAATAAATTACTGTAGTACTGTGATAATGTAAGAGATATCACTACTGAATGTATCGCATTTTAAAAATTTTTAAATGAAATTGCATTTCAGTTGAAAAGTGTTTCATAATCAATGCTTATGCATGATTGATCTTTCTTGTTAAATATAAATGTTAGTTAATAAAACTCAACCCACTGAAGAAATATCACAAAATAGAGATTGTTTCCTTGTAGGAAGGAAAAGTTATGAGATGTAACCATAAGATAACTTTTCCTACAATATACTTTTTGTTAAAATTTGAAAATCTCTTATGCACCAGATAAGGTCCCAAGAATGCAAATTTTGCATTTGCTTGCATATTCTTCAAGTTCATTCCTCACGATGCATAAATACATGCATTTAGTTGAATTTGCAATTTCACCATTTATTGTTGTTCATTCCGGCTTTTGAATGAAATCCAAAATTAAAATTATTTTATATAAAAATCTTGTATAGTATTAAATTTAAATTTCGAGTTACATAACAAGAAACGGACATTCATATTTTTCTCAATTATGACTTTCATTTCTAATAATTAATATTAAAATTTTATTTGAAAAAAAAAATGAAAACTGGTATACATTTTATTTGGGATATTTAGTAACATGATATAAAATAAAAATTAGTGCGATAGGATAATTATTTCAGGAATTATAAAAGAAAACATTCAGCACCAATTTAACATTAGGTACTCTAAATTTCAAGCAGTCATAACTCCCAAACTGCTTGAGCAAATTAAATAAATTCTATATGAATTCAGGTTGTTTTGAGCAGGAGAATCAGAATCTGCTATCAAAGTATGGTGCGGCTCAAGTTTTTGAAAAGTTTTATATGAAGACGAACCCTTATGCAAATTAGATGCTCATTTTTGTTGCTGATTATTACGAATCTAATGATACATTTGGTTTTGTTGTACGACGCAAGGAGCCAGAAAAATGCGCGGTGATCATATTCTATTTTGACCGGCTGTAATTTTTAAAGGCTCCTTCATAAATTTCTTGTCTTCAATTAAGTTGAAATCTATTCCTATTGGACTGTAAATCGCAACCAGCTAATAAATGTATTTTTATAACCAATGTCGTGCTTTCCCTGCGGCTATCCTCTACTTGACATAGAAAAACGCCTGTAATATTGATAACAAGTGTTTCTTACTTCTTTCAATTAATGAAAATATTAATATAACATTCTCATATCGTATGAACTAAAACAATTATAACTATTACCACTCATATATTAAAAGAATATTGTATTCCAACTTTCCGTTTGATCCTAATATTTTGATGTCCTATATTTTCTACTAATTTGACATAAACTTGTTTATTAACAATCCTGGAACTCAGAATGAATATTTATATATTTACACAGAAGCCAAATCGCGCAAGCTTTGAATTTAAGCACATAAAATGCAATTAATATTTTCATATGTATATCACACAACACCATCAAACAACACCATCATTAACTAAGAATCAGGTGAAATAAGTTAGGATAATAATATTACTACATACCACACGTTTTATTTTAGGTTTTGCTAATACAAAAGGAGATTCAAATTATTTATGCTAATTAAAAGAGAAAGCTAAACAAAACTTTTCTTTTCTGAAGCAAAGTATTATTACATTTCCTCTTTTACTTTGATTGTCTTAAGCTTTAGCAGAAACAGTCTTGAATTCCAAAAATTTGCAAAATAGTGAAGTGAATTTAGTCAAAAACCGTTGATTCTACTTTTGATTTAATTTGCTCAAGTGGAACCTTAAAAAACTAAGTTTGGCATAAAATATTCTCTCTCTCTCTCCCTCTCTCCTACTTTATTACTCCAAACAAATTTGGAGAGAAGGGAAACAATTGCGATAGACACGGAAACAGTTTCCTTTTTTATTTATTTACTTACTTTCATGCTTCTTTTAATTAAAACCTGCCAACCATGTTACAGGAATGTTACTTTAAAAGTTGAAAAAGGTTCAGCAATGTTACTTTAAAAGTTAAAAAAAATATAAATTTCATGCTCAATTTCCTTCAAAAACGATATCTTATAAATATAAATTGTAATATATAAATTGTAACGCTATCTTTTTACGCATAATTTCAGTTTTCATTGTAAATTTGAAGTTACTTGTGCTACTAACAATTAGAATTTGCAAATCGTACCCTGACATTCCAGTATACAGGGTTCCTAGGAAAGTCCTTTAACACCCCGAGAATACTGTAAAGTGTCGCGAGTGTACACTAGGGCGGAACATTTTACTATAGCAAAATTTTATTTCTTAATAGAAGATAGCCTAGGGGTCAAAAGTTGCTAAATATGAGAAACTAGTAAAGGAGAAAAATTGCCCATGTTGCACATGCAACATAGCACCTGTATTCAAAATATAGCCCAAATTGTTTTTAAAAATTATAAATCATCTTATTTCACACAATATGGTTGTGTGACCAGAAATAGATCTCACACCAGTTTATAGTGACACAGTCTTATGTTCAATATTTATGGCTGGCTGCAATAGCCAACAATGCTTCAGACGAAACAATGCCAGTTTTTACAACACTTTGACCCGAGAGGTCAAATTAGGCCATAAACCTACAGACTGAGGTGTAGCCATGAGAGTGGTTAAAAAGAATAACCAATTATGGAAGATGTCTGGGCGCAGTGGGCAAGGTCGGCCAATCAGAGCCAAGGCGGCGTGTCAAACCTCAGGCAAAAAGAGGCGGCAACCACGAGATGATTTTACACAACTTCTACGAGAATATCAGTTAGCATGTTATGAAACAAGTAATGAAGCAGTTAGTAAAGTCTGAAGCAAGAGGTCAGAAAGCCATGACGATTCCCGAGTATTTCCATCAGACCGCACAGTAGAGAGATGCAGTAGAAAAGTGTTACTTAAGTGTTGTAGAGTGTTCCGTAGAGATTCCAAAAATGGCTGGATCAGTTTCAGTACAATTAGCAGTACGAGTTGGGCACGTACTGTTACGGCCAGTACGATATGCTGATGCAAGAATTGTGGTCTATGGCCAAAGCCGAAAGTGAAGGTATGTGCCCATTAATAATGTTGAAGGTCATAAATACATTTTAGGCATTTTTAAGCCATGGTCTCACACTTGCTCTCTCCTTCGCAAATAAAATATGCAAATTGTGTAATGAATTTAATAATTAATCAAATGTTGTTATTAAATGATTTTATTGTAAAGTTAATGGTGCAATTAATGGAGTAGTATTATGTTAATTAATATTCCTTTACAGAACTCGCACTGAAAATAAGGTGGCTTTTAGCGGCAAAACGCATAATTTAATGAGTTCCACGATGTACGATTTTACGGCCATGTTTAGATAAATCAATTTAATATGCTCTTGCATAATTCTCATATGATGGTTAAAGCGGTATTAGTAAATAATCAACGCAACTAAGAATAAATAAACTTTTACGTTTTATTCTCAAAGGTGCAGTATTAATTGAAATCAACGCAATGTGCATCACAATGGTTATTGGTGAATTGCTGTCCTATTCAAAAATGAAACAATGAGTAACATTTACATGAGAAGAAATTTAGTGTAGAGTCTGTTACGAATGATCTCTATCAGAGACAATGCATATTTGAATTTCAAAAGCAATACTACCGTATATTTTGATAGGCACTGCAGGTGTCAGCGTGTTAGAAGCCCTGATTGTACAACTTTCCACAGGTATTTATTGCCTCCCTTATACTCGTTTCGTTCATTACTGATGTCAATTCATACTAATTGGACAATACTCTACAACTTTGCAAGTCTTTTTTCATTGATCTCGCTTTGCTATCAAGTTCATTATCCTAACTTTTTGAATTCTCTGCTAGGGGTACTGCAATCACTTTTATTCGATCGAACATGATCGCTTTATAGATAAGCCTAATATATGAACCTCGTGGACTTTTCCTTACAAAATTATTAGGGCGCTTAGGGACTTTCCTAAAAACCCTGTATATACGACGAAATGAATATCTAAAGCAAACATTGTGCGATTGTCATGACGATTTCTCACACACAAAAGACTGAGCTGCTTACAGACAGTCTTAGAAGTCAGTTTGAACCTCACCACAACGTAATCGATCCTAGGATGGTTGCGATTGTGGATCCCAAGGTTGAACAATTCATCTATACACCTACTCAAAGCACACTGAATGATGTTACTTTTGATGAATTGCTACCCCATATTCAAAAACATAAAAAGTATAAATCTCCTGGGAAGGATCTTATCTCCACTAACTTGCTCAAAAATCTGCCTAACCTTCTTAATAGCTATATTGTTAAACTCTTTAACCTTTTACTTCCTTTTAATTATTTTCTTCGGTCTTGGAAGGTAGCCATTGTTTCCCCCCCCCTTCCCAAGCCCTGCCTGGACCTTACTCTACCTGTTAACTACCGTACTATATCTCTTCTCTCTTGCCTTTCTAAGCTCTTCGAGTTTGTTATTGTGCGGCGTACGGACAAGTTCTGCAACCTGAAAAATATCTTGATTCCTGAACAATAGAAAAAACACTCAGGAAAAACACTCAGGATGGATTCAGGAAAAACACTCTACACAGCATCAGCTGCTTCGGGTTGTTGAACTCGTACATGAGGTTCGTAACAAACGAGAAACTGCCTCTATTGTCTTTCTGGACATCCAGAAAGCGTTTGATAAAGTGTGGACAAATGGATTATTATTCAAACTCATCAAACGCTCTATTCCTCCTAATCTCTTTAAAATTCTTCACTCGTACCTAACGGAGCGAAGCTTCGTGGTACGAGTCTCTAATGTTCTTTCCTCTCCCAGGAATATTCTTAGCGGCGTCCCACAAGGATCTCTTGTCGGACCCAAATTGTTAAACCTTTACACTAACGACTTACCACGTTCCCCCGGTGTCTCCCTTGTCTTATATGCCGATGACACGGCTCTGATAGCACAACATAAACAAACACAAGTCGTGCATAATACCCTGCAAAGTTATCTTCACGTCCTGACGCAATGGCTAATTAAATGGAGAATAAAGGTCAACGTAAGCAAATGTGCCGCCGTCATCTTCTATCCCCCACCCCACCCAGATTATCCCTACCACTATCATTTCTAGAACTTGCAAGAAAGCGAAGTCTTCACTCGCCCAACTGCGCCCCCTCTTGTCTAGCCGCCTGTCAACCAAAAATAAATTATTGCTATACAAATCCTGCATTCGTCCAATTATGACTTACGGATCCCCAATCTGGAGCACCGCAACAGAGGTTAACCGCAAGAAGCTTCAAGTACTTGCTACTATCCAAGTGCTTGCTAATCTTCCGACCTAAGTCCAGTTAGAAGTCCAGCATAAAGACCTCAAAATTCGTCCACTTTTAGAATATATCCAAAATGTATCTATTAAATTCCACAGAGGTCTGAGAAGTGTGAATAATCATACGCTCGACAGTATCCCACGGAATCACCCAAGGAAACCGAGAGAGCGCAAGCGCCCTCGGTCGGCGCCCCGTGCGTCATATTTTCTGCCGCACTAAGCGGAGCCATCTGGCATAGTTTTATAACTGCTCGCTTTTTTTTAGTTACAGACTTCTAACCATTTCTGTACTCCTCCCTCGCTTTTGGGAACTAGTGTTTAGTTGGCCAGCCCTTCCCCTTTACCCGCTAGACTTACTCAAGCTCAAGGCCTTGCGCCTGTTTTCCTTCCCCACGTTTCCTACCTCTACTGGCAGCCTGCTTGACCCCCAGTTCTTTCATTTCTGAAGACTTGAGGAAGGGAATGACTTCGGTCGTCGCCCCCCCCCCCCCAAGCGCACCTCTTAGCTGTAAACTCTTTAATTTAAGTAAATCCTATTATGACTTTTTTCCTTTTCGCATGAAGTTTAAAGGGAGGATTTTATCCTCTCCTGGGCACTTCACCGACCCCGTCCTTGAGATCTTGAGATTGTCACGAGTGAGCAGTATTAAAATTCGGGAAAATCATCAATTATCTGTATTACTCAAATCTTTCCAGCTTATATATGTATGCATGTATGTAGATACCGAGATATGTAGATCCTTCACGAATAATTTGCCATAACTATTGCTTCTGTTATCTCGTTTAATACGGGTTTGTTATAGATGGTTCTAACGCAATTTAGTGTTATGAAAATTTGTTATAAAAGAGTTAACCAATTGAAATGCTTGTCTCTACCCGGAATTTTTCTTGAGGAGCCCCTATGGCGTCATCGTTTTGATTTTCATGATGTAGGGGAGGGGTGGGTAAATTGGCCACGTGGGTGCTATTTTTTCATCTTCAATGTCCTGTCACATATCGAAAATGGAGTAAACTGGTTTCTCTAAGATTAAAATGTTTCTAAACTAATCCCGAACCACGTAAGTACGTTTAATAAAGTTTTACATTTTAAAAAGATTTTTTCACAGACTCTTATGTAAGTTTGATTTGTCATGATTTTTATTCATTGAACATTCAACTTTATTATTTTTAATCAGTAATTATAAAGTTCGTGTTTTATGCTATGGAAATTCAATTTTAGAACAATGGCAGTGTTTATATATTTAATGTTAGTGTCTTGTAGTGGCAATGGCGTGTTCAGGCAAGTGACCAGCAATATAGATGTCAATGAACTTCTTTCTAAATCCGAAACATTTCTTCCATTGCGTCGACGAAGCAGCTATCAGATTGTTCATTGCTGTTTTATTTATGTGTAAATTTGTGTTTCCTTTATTTAGTAATTACACGAAGTAATCTATTTTTAATTCTCATCTTTTTATTTAAAAATGGAAATATTGTACTGCTTATATACTTATAATGAATAGCATTTCTACATATTACTACATACACTCTTATATTCAATAATTCAATAGAGAAATACTGGAGCGCTCGCTGTCTTATGGCCTAGATACAAACGACCGGCATTTGTCAACAACAACAACACATACACTCTTACTTACTACATATTTTACTGTTAAATAAATACTGTTAAATAATGTTTTTTACGTTTAAGTGTTTTAACTTTATATTTTATACAGTAGCCACTTTGCCTTAATATGATAGGACATTTGATAAGACTATATTTATTTAATTCTTACAAAACCCTTAATGAAGAACAAACTTCTGCAAACACATAAACCTGCATAAATCATAATATTGGTTGAGAGGGATATTTTTACTCTTTTTTACCCCTTAGAGTTCTCTTAGTTTTCTTAATTTTCACTATAATTTCATTTCACCCCCTTCTTCCGCTATAATTTCATTTCATGTAAAGGTGACTTCACATTGATATCACAATTTTTTTATGTCTCCCTGCATTTTCACACGGAGTATAATATTTCTCAGAAGAATCAAACGATTCCTATGAAATTTGGTATGCTCAAGTCTATAGTAAAAGGGATGAGTTTGCCTCATCAGATTTTTATTCTAACAGAAAGATTAAATTTAGATTTCACCCATGAACATCGGTTTAAAACGCAAGTGTAAAACGCAATTAATGCAACCAAATTCTGCATTTATACCAGTAAATTTCGTCCGATATAAAGATTTTGTGGAATCAAATAGATTTAAAGATGTTCTTTAAAAAATGAAGTTTTTATAAAATAAAAAAACCTTTCAAAAATCATGTTTCAGTGTAGATTGTGGACAGTGTAAACATGCAAGTGAAAAAATTCAATCTACTTTCGAAAATCATTAATTAAAATATCTTATATGCGTAAGTGTAAATGTTTAATACAGTTTTTAATATCTTTCAGAACTTTTTTTCAAGCATTCTATCTCTCAATTTAAAAGAAAATTCAAATTTAATTAAGCACTTTTAACTGAATTAATTATTCATTATGACATGAAAAAAAATTTATTTCCGACTCTCATTTTGGATTCACTAAATCTCTCTTGTTTAATTAGTATCAGAAATAAATTCCGCACAATTTAAATGCCATTGCTCATTAAATACATTTTGAGAAAATTTAAATGAAGATGAGTCCCAGGCTTTAAAATATAACTATTTGCTATGAATGTTTATTAAATTTGGAATCCAGAAATGTTAATGTGAATCCATACATCATTTTAATTCCAATAGTAGGGGAAGCCCAGTGATTACCGCGCGGGAATTGCACTCGGCCGACCCGGGTTCGATTCCCGCCACTGCCAAATCTGCCGCCGTGTTCACGCGGAGTACGATCACGTTAAACATGCGGGTCCGTAAGTCCTTCCGAGAGGTTGGTGGTAAGGAAGGAGAGTATGGTCCCTGTGGATACATCCCCCACTGGGTTCCGGTCTAAATTGGGTGGCACTTCCCGGCCGTCCATACAGATACCTTATACCTTTCTGGTAGGTCGGACGGTCTGGGTCGAAGAAGAAGACTAGTACATTGGTGCACCTTATGTTAAAGTCGAAATTTTCTCGAAATATATATATATATATATATATATGTGTGTGTGTGTGTGTGTATACTATATGGATGGATGGCGGAAGGTATAACTTCACAGCTGACAGAGAGTGCCAAAAGTGTTCCAATTTGATGAGTTTTCTCGTCTTGCCTCTATTAATTATTCTCAAATGCCCTCTATAAATAATAGTGCTAATTTGACCTAGCACCTATTTCTGTGTAACTCAGAATTTACAAAGGCTAGCATGCCCATTATCTCGAATAATTTGAAGTGTTTATATGATGTATGCATATGCTGTTGTATATATTTAACCTGTACATAAAATTGTACATTTATCCCAGAAAAAGCAATTGGTTTATGTGTGTTGGCCTTTTACGCCTATTTTATTTGATTGATGTATGCATATGCCTATTTTATTTGATTGATTATAGGTTATCTTTCCGCGGCCTACATGTAAATGGAAACTGAATATCACCCTATTGTACTCAATTTAGTGGCGATTCCATCGAATTTGACAATGCTCTACAGTTTTGTAATTGTCATTTTGCACCTATCTGACTGTGCTGCCGAGTTCGTATTCCTAATTTCTGAAATCGCCTTTATTCGATCATGCATAGTCATGTTACTATAAATAGACCTAACGTTTATACTCGGGCCTTTTATATTGTTGCGAAAGTATAATAATCTCTCACTGGCGTCCGCCGTCTTGTCTTTCGTTTCGATCGCAGACCAAGCGGTGCCATCGCTTTATTTTCTCCAGGAGACAGCAATACGAGCATTCTTTCCCTGACGTCACTCTATGGTTTCTGCAATTTCAAGTCAGAAGAGAAGTTGCCATCCGCCAATTTGGCGGCATTTCACAAAATAACGATTAGTCTAGGAGATATTAGATAATTCTAGAAATTTCTACAGAAAGATTACCAGAAGTTTCTATAGAGAGACTAAAAAGGACTTATCACTCCGTTGGAGTTTAGTTGGGGAGCTCACGAATGGACGTGACACGAGCTATATTGGACTGTGATTTTTGCCAATGTTTTGAGAATAGTAGCTGCTGTTTTGTAAAATGACTTTCGTCAACGTTTTGAGAATAATATCACTTATTCTGTGAAATTAGTAGAGTATTCAAGTGCTGTTTGATTGTATACTGTGTGCTGTAATAACTGATACTGATGTACTGATTGTAAACTGTGTATGATTGTTACTATGTGCTTGTGAATTTTTACTGTGTGCTTGTGAAACACAAGTTGTCTAGAAACTTGGACTCGTTCTTGTATCCTGGTTATACACCCACAATTCTTGAGGATACGTTTTCGTAACAATATCATTAGATGTTGGGGTGATTGGGATCCTTCCTGGAAACTCTGTATAACTCAGTAATTTATAATAATAAAGGAAGATGCCCGTGTGTTTGTTTGTCTGTCTGTGTTGTCTGTAGTGAAAAGTCTAAATGTTGTACGGACATGAAACTTTGTGCACATATAATTCAGGACCTGGAACAATACACCTCAACAAGATTGCTTTAAAACTCGAATTAGTTTTTCAGTTATTTTAAATCAAAAAACTTCCCGTTCACGGGTCACTATCCTTTGCACGATTCCTGGTGCTGATGCCGCCATCTAGTTTCATGTTCTAAACGTAAAACTGCGATGTTAACATAAGCTTTTAAACGTGGATTTTTAATCATTAAAAATTCAGATATAGGAACATTGACTCACAATTTTCATGATTTAAAAAAATTGTTCCTGATGTTAGCGATTTCATTAAATATGATTATTCACTTTTCTTTCGAACGGTAGATAAAACATAAAAGTTTCCTTTTCCGTTCGAACAGATAGAGACCGAAACTATTATCATATAGTTTTGACCTTAACACCATCGTCAAGATAAACAAGAAAGATCAATCATGCTTAAAGCATTGATTATGAAACACTTTCCAACTTCAATGCAATTTTATTTAAAAAAGTCGAAAATGCAATACATTCCTCGGTAATATTTTAAAACTTATCACAATACTACATTGATTTATTATATTTGAAAACTTAAACCTTCATTGAAAAAAATGAACTTCATTCAAATGACGGCATTGAAATATAAATTGCGTGGTTTAAATATCTCTAAAATGCAATACATTCCGCGGTAATATTTTTAAATCTATCATAATACTACGATAATTTATTATATTTGAAAACTTCATCGAAAACAACTGAAATTAATTCAAATGACGTCATAGAAAAAATAACACGCCTGGATCTCTCTATAAAAGCAGGATTTCATTCATAACTTTCTCCATTTCATTCATCACAATACTATAATAATTTATTTTATTTAAAAACTTCATCGAAAACAACTGAAATTAATTCAAATGACGTCATAGAAAAAATAACACGCATGGATCTCTCTATAAAAGCAGGATTTCATTCATAACTTTCTCAGTTTCATTCATCACAATATTATAATAATTTTTTTCATTTAAAAATTAAGACTATGGAGCTACAATTCATAAACTTTATGCTTAAAACTTCATCGAAAAAAATCGTCCTTCTGTTTATAAAATCAATTAATATTTCATTCATATCAGCCATGCAGACTCCATGGACTGAATTATTTTGTGTTAAAGAAATACAGTAATTCTAATACAACTCATTCTACATATTTTGCTGTTTACATTTTACATAGGTGAAAAATAGGCTTAGTTATACAAATAATCAAATTTGAATGAGAATTTAAACTCAAATATATTGTCATAGTGTTGTTTTACTATGTAGATGCACAGAATTTAATCAGAAATAAAGTAGTTTTAGGATGGATACAACACTCAATATGAATTAAAAAGAACTTTAAAAAATCACGAATTTGAAACAAGATGGATGCCATATATCATTTTGAAGTGGGTCATGTGATCGTTTCATATCATGGTCACGTGATCGTTTCATATAAGATGTGTAATTATTATTTTAATTTTTATTTAAAAAACTACTGAATATATTTAGCTGAATTTTTTTTTATATATTTTATGGAACAATTTGACTATTACCTAAAATTTTCGAAGCAATTTGTGAATTTTAAATCCGCTTAAAAAATGTTAGAAAAATTAGGTCCCATAGGGCTCAATGTATTTCATTTTTTCAACCCGGGTTCAATCCAAAACTAATTGTGTGATATTATTCATTTATATTCCCATAGGTCCTACGGACCGTCTAAACAACATACTAAAATTTCATTTTGATTCAGTCATTTTTACGGCAGTTATCGTGCTAACGGACAGACAGACAGACAGACAGGCAGACAGAATGAACAAAGTCATAAACACTTTTCAACTTTGTTGTAAAGTGTTAAAAAAACTCTCTATCAAACAAACTTTGAATTGCATCCATACAATTAAGATACGAATTGTAGTAAATTTCTAAAAAATATTTTGCTTTTGTGTGTTGAAGGAAACTGGACTAGTGCACAATATCTTTGCACAATTTTGTGAATCCTTAGGATTAATAAACGAATTTTCGAACGTCTCTGATTTTAAGATTGAGATATTAAATAAGGTCTTCGGGTCGCCGTGGTACCTAAACAATTAGTGCTGACAATTGGAAATCTGGCCCAGAGCGGTCGAATTTTGTGTGCATGACTGTGTATGATTATACCATTGTAACTATTCAATGGTACACACACAGGCCAGTGAACCCGAAACCTGGGAACATGTATGCACATGTGGGTCACAGGCGGATGTATTCAAATTGCATTGGTCATGGGATTAATTGAAACATATCCCTGTTCCAACTGAGAAGTTAGTTCAGGTGCGAAAAGTTGGTCATGGGAGGACACGTGATCACAACACCGCTTTAAGAATGCTGTCTGTATGTGGTCAAAGAGAAGTGGAGAAAAATGGGTAAAACAACAGATTTGTCTCCGTTTGAAAAAGGTCTTATTGTGGGGACAGGAGCCACGATTGGCAGGAGCCACGATTGCCAGAACAAAACAACTAACTGGCCTCTCGAAATAGGAGATATCCAAAGTGTATAACAGTTGGAAACAGAACCCCCAGGCGTTGCTTAAAAAGCGGAACTGTGGATCGAAAATCATCAATCTAGCCCGTGATCAGCGGCATCTCAGACGGTTTGTACGACAGAAAAGGGAATTACTGTACAGCAACTAACGAAAGACTTCAATGAAGGCTCGTTCCAACTGATCTTAATCTGAACAATGTGCAGGGAATTGCAGCGAATTAATTCAGCCAGTCGCATGCCTGTGCGGAAACCTTTTATTTCACCGAAGAACCTAAAAATGCGTTTACAGTATTGACTGGAACGGCGTCACTGAACATCCGATCATTGGAAGAAGGTTATGTGGTCGGACAAATCACGTAGACCTTGTTTTGTAACAACGGCAGGTGGAGAATGTAGCGAGAGCCCCATGAAGTCATGAACCCATCTTGCCTTTTTCGCACAATTCAAAGTTGTGGTTGGGAGTGTCGTGGTGTGGGACATGTTCTGTTGGTTTGATACTGGTCCCTTGGTGTTTCCGGAAAGTCGAGTGTTATCTATTATCTACTTGAACATTATTGCTGATGACGTTCACACTGCAATGTTGCCCACAGGCGATGGGTCTTTCATGGACGTTAATGCTACCAACCACCACGAAGGAACCGTGTAACAGTGTTTCACGGAGCATGACTCAGAATTTCCCCATATACCCTGGCCACCGCATACTCCAGATTTAAACTCTATCGTGAACGTCTGGGATATGTTGGGAAGACACATCCGACAATAATCTCCTCTACAATCAACTGCACAGAAGCTTACGATCTGCTTATCCAACGCCTGATAATCTTTTGACTTAAATGCACTCCAGCACCTTGTAGAATCTATATGCATAACCATATACGTGCTGTGATTCGTACTAAAGACGGTCCAATATTATATTGAGCCTGAGATTCTAATTCATTGACCGGTGTATGTATAACCCATGCCAATGAATAGTTACAATAGTATGGGTATAGAAACAAGCGGTTTCTAACAAATGTCGTCAAAGTGCTAAATAATGTCAATGTGAAGCTGCCTTCTAACTTTTTAGTCTGCCTCCTACATAGAGGAGAAATTTGTCCAACCCTGGTTGAGTTTGGAAAGGAAATGGCATCTACGTTAACAAATAAAGCCCCAAACTAAGACACCATGAAAGTAGCAGGTGTCAAGTTTCTACCTCAAAGCTCTATTTTATATTACTATTTCTACTAAAAGACCTATTTTTTATCAGTTTACATCACAATTTGAAGCAGTATTTTTTTTTCTAATAGTACTTCAGTCACCTTATTCAAAATTGAACAAATAAATTAAATTAATCCCTGATTCAACTCCCAGGGAACGCCGAGTACATTTTCTAGTAAAATTAAACTTCTTAATGCTAGATATTTTGGCATACAATTTTCACCAAAATTATAATTTTATAGACTACAAAACAAATCATTCAATCAAAAATCATGATATAACTTGAATAGCATCAAACTGCAATCTACAAACGTAAAAGTTTCTTAATAAATATATCGTCTTCTTTCTAAATAACCTATTATAATACAGAAGACAGTCATGAAATAACCTTAACCATCAATTTCCCTTGTCATTTTAAGGCAAGATTATAGTGCATGAGCTAAAATTTAAAAATAATAAATAGCTGAAATAAAAAAAGCAGTAATTGTCTCGTTCGAAATCCTCCTCTTGGAAATATCTCTCTAGCAACGTTCCTCTTCTTATAAAAATCGTCTGCGGAAGAAAAAATAATTGTTGTAGGCTTCTAGTTTTGATCAATACTGAAATGACGTAAGAACTTAAATATTCTGAAAAAAATACGTTTGTACCATTTTCTATTAAGTGCAAAAATAAATATCAATTGCCTCCACATTTTAAGCGTCTTTTAAATGTTATGCTTTGACATTTGGAAAATATTTAAAATTCGACACATAAGTGAAAAATAAACAAAAACTTTATGAAAGAGCCTTCATATGGTGGCATATGGTGCGTACACTTTATTTTTGACTAAGCTATTAAACATTTTTATTTTCTTTTGCATAGATATTTCGTACTGTCATACGAACTTTCGCAAACTTCGAAAGTTGACATCGCCAGAATTGGAAATGGAAACGTTTACTGAAACCCCTTGGCCCTACCCCTCTGGAGCTTGATGTTGAATCCATACCAGTTATCATCTAAGCTCTATCTATAGCTAAGAAGTAGATGTTTCAAAGAATTTTTTTGAACCTGCAGTGACCCCCCCCCCCCCTCCTCTACCTCCTTCAAAATTTAATGCTGAATTTATATCAGTCATCATCTAATTTCTATAGCCAATCTTAAGAAATGGATGTTTCAAGAAGTTTTTTGGAGTCGGAAGTTGAAAAGGAAGGGAAGTGGAATCTTTAGTAAACCCCATTCTACTCTAAAATTTGATGCTGAATCCAAAGTAGACATTATTTCTTTCTTTCGATCGATACCATGGGTTAAAAGTATCTTTTTGGATGGCCTGGATATTGCCACCCAATTTAGACCGGAACTCAGTAAAGGCTACAGCCACATGGGCCGCAATCTCCTTCCTCTTCCACCAACCTCTCAGAAGGACTTTTGGACCCACAGATTTGACGTGCAAGTGCTCCCCGTAAACACGGGAATAGTTTTGGGCAGAGCCGGGAATCAAACTCAGGTACTCCGAGTGCGAACCCCATGGCTTAACCACTGGGCTACCCCAACACAAAATCAGTCATTATTTGAGCTCCATCTATAACAGATCCTGAGAAATAGATGTTTCAAGGGAAACATTACGCAAAAACAATAATATGATAAAATTTTGCCACCAATGATATTATAACAGTGAAATATTTTTATGAAATAAACACTTAAATTGTTTAATAGGAAGTGACACAGATCCAAGACCGGAAGTGGAAAGTCTTCGTGAGTCCATTAACCCTGTCCTAAATTTAATGTTAAACCCATATCAGTCATTACCTGTGGGCGTACAACTTATAATATTACAATACTCAATAATTCAAGCCTGTTATCCGTATTGTTTCTTTCAGGCATGCATCTGGGAGATCGAAGCCTCCCAGGATACATTCGTCCCCCCTCCCCTCCGAAGACATTTTATGTTACCGAGTCAAACATTAATTCAGAATTCATGATAATAAATTCAGAATTAGTGATAATAAATTCAGAATTCATGATAAGAGATACAAAATTCATAAAAATAAATTCAAAATTCATGATAATAAATTCAGAAATTCATGATAATAAATCCAAAAATTCACCAGATAAATTTTGTAGAAAATTTGCAAGTTGAACTTCACATTTTAACCTAATTTCCACGTATGTGGTAACATTTCAGCTGTAGTTCAATTTGCAAAATTATGAAATTCACCTCCTCCTTTAGCTGGAGAAAATTTGTCCTTAAATTGTTTGAATAAGCAATAACTATACAGGGTGTCCCAAAAAGATTGAAATGCACTTTAATTCTTTACCTGTTGGAGATAAGTTGACAATGTAAATTGCAAAAATGTTGAAAGTAAGGTAGGAAATAAGACTATGTTAATTAAATAGTCATCCCATTAATTTTCAAAAAGTTACACTTTTTAAATTTTTATACGACCCCATTAGACAAATTTGATCAATCAGAAAATTTTTATTTTCAATGCAGCAAGATCATTAAAAAAACCGCACATCTGTATCTTTAAAATCAACTGAATTATGATAAAAGAAAAAATCTGACTTATGCCACTTTTCCGTAACATGTGAAAGGCTGTTTCATCAGCGAAAATAGGGATCATAAACAAATTGACGATGGAAATTGTTTAGATCAAAAATACGTTAATATGTGTCAAATTTTTTTATCACAAATGCATCTAAATAAAGCATTACACAGACAGAGATCATATAAAGCAGTGGTACTAACTACGCGGTTGGGGCACATAATTAAAATATGCATACATTAAGAGAAGACCACTAATATAAAGGGATAAATTTCGTTACAAATACTAGAAATACACTTCACGAAACGCAATTCACAAAGCATTCTCAAAATGTTTTCCTTCAACTCCAATACATAACTGAGCTCTTCTAATAATGCTTTTGTAAATATTTTGGAGTTCTTCACCACTAATACTGTTGCAAGCATCAATTATCTTTCGTTTAAGGTCAATTGAGTTCAGTGGACGAGTATTATAAACTAGTGTTCGAAAACTACCCCATAAGTAAAAATCGAGAGGGTTAAAATCCATTACAGTACCGTTTAAAATAAGCTGCATGTAATTTTCAGCTGTAAGAATCCCTTCATAAAACACAAGACCAATCAGTTTTCCATTCCAAATTCAGTACCATACAGACACAGAACACTTTCTCTGGTGATGTATTTCACGGACAAAAAATGGACACAAAATATCCCACGGACACAAAATATCCCATTAATGATCTTTGTGAGTATTGATTGCTCCATCTTCCGTACCCAAACATTCACCAGGTCACAGAATGTTCTTAACAAAGTTCGAATTGATGTCTTGTTGGATTAACAACCTGTTCCAGAATGCTACATGCCGGTCAAAATCGGAGGGATAAAGTGCTTGAAGTTCATAAATACAAAATGGTTGCCAATGGTATTTTTCAAGTGTTCTAGCAATTGACATCCGAGGTAGCCCCAAAGTTTCTTTTGCTTTTCAAATGCTTGTTCGTGGGTGGAAAGAAAAATATGCGATGATGTCAGCTTCTTGGTCCTCCTTGTACAAACGATTTCTTCCAGGGCCAGGACTTGGCTGAAATGAACAGGTAGTTCTTGAACTCCTTATCATCCAATAAACAAATGTACGTGAAATTTCAGGCAAGTTTGGATATCGCCGTCCAAAATCCCGAACAGTTTCTGCAGTATTCTTATTACACAGAGAATAAATCATTGTTAATTAGAAAAACCCGTTATTTGTTAAAAATACAATAATGCACAACCAGTTACGTGATTTCATCTCGTGATCTCATTTTCGTGATTTTATAATTCATCAGCTCAGAACTAAACATGCTAACGATTCACTGAATGATTTCTAGTCTTCTTTATTTTCGTATAATATTAAAACAAGACAGATCAATCATGCTTAAAGCATTGAATATGAAACACTTTCCAACTTCAATGCAATTTTATTTAAAAAAGTCGAAAATGCGATACATTCCTCGGTAATATTTTAAAACTTATCACAATACTACTTTAATTTATTATATTTGAAAACTTAAACCTTCATTGAAAAAAAGGAACTTCATTCAAGTGACGGCATTGAAATATAAATTGCCTGGTTTAAATATCTCTAAAGTGCGATGCATTCCACGGTAATATTTTTAAAAGTATCATAATACTACGATAATTTTTTATATTTGAAAACTTCATCGAAAATAACTGAAATTCATTCAAATGACGTCATAGAAAAAATAACACCCCTGGATTTCTGTATAAAAACAGCGTTTCATTCATCACTTTCTCCCATTCATTTCATTCATCACAATACTATAATAATTTATTTTATTTAAAAATTAAGACCATGGAGCTACAAGTAATTAAACTTTATGCTTAAAACTTCATAGAAAAAAATCGTCCTTCTCTTTATAAAATCAATTAATATTTCATTCATATTAGCCATGCAGACTCCATGGACAAAATTATTTTGTGTTAAAGAAATACAGCATTTCTAATACAACTCATTCTATATATTTTGCTGTTTACATTTTATATAAGTGAAAAATAGGCTTCGTTGTAGAAATAATTAAATTTGGATAATCATTTAAACTCAAATATATTGTATTTGCGTTGTTTCAGTATGTAGATGCACAGAATTTAAGCAAAAATAAAGTAGTTTTACGACGGATACAACACTCAACATAAATTAAAAAGAACTTAAAAAATCACGATTTTGAAACAAGATGGATGTCATATATCATTTTGAAGTGGGTCATGTGATCTTTTCATATCATGGTCACGTGATCGTTTCATATAAGAGATGTTATTATTATTTTAATTTTTATTTAAAAAACTACTGAATATATTTCGCTGATTTTTTTTTATATATTTTATGGAACAATTTGAATATTACCTAAAATTTTCGAAGCAATTTGTGAATTTTAAATCCGCTTAAAAAATTATTGAAAAATTTGGTCCCATAAGGCTCAATGTATTTCATTTTTTCAACACGGGTTCAATCCAAAACTAATTGGGTGATATTATTTATTTATATTCCCATAGGTCCTACAAACCGTCTGAACAATGTACTAAAATTTCATTTTGATTAAGTCATTTTTACGGCAGTTATCGTGCTAACGGACAGACAGACAGACAGAATGAACAACGTCATAAACACTTTTCAACTTTGCTGTAAAGTGCTAAAAAAAGTTTAGCTGTATTGAACTGGGAATAAAACTGGGAATAAATACGTAAATAAAAAACAAATCGTCTGCATTTCGTTCTTCAGTTTTTATTAACACTTTACAACAAAGTTGTGACAAAGTGTTTATGACTTTGTTCATTCTGTCTGTCTGTCTGTCTGTCCGTTAGCACGATAACTGCCGTAAAAATGACTTAATCAAAATGAAATTTTAGTATGTTGTTCAGACGGTCTGTAGGACCTATGGGAATATAAATGAATAATATCACCCAATTAGTTTTGGATTGAACCCGGGTTGAAAAAACGAAATACATTGAGCCCTATGGGACCTAATTTTTCAAACATTTTTAAAGCGGATTTAAATTTCACAAATTGCTTCGAAAATTTTAGGTAATATTTAAATTGTTCCATAAAATATATAAAAAAAAATTTAGCGAAATATATTCAGTAGTTTTTAAAATAAAAATTAAAATAATAATAACATCTCTTATATGAAGCGATCACGTAACCATGATATGAAAAGATCACGTGACCCACTTCGAAATGATATATGGCATCCATCTTGTCTCAAAATCGTGATTTTTAAAGTTCTTTTTAATTCATATTGAGTGTTGTATACGTCCGCAAACTACTTTGTTTTTGCACAAATTCTGTGCATCTACATACTGAAACAACACAATTACAATATATTTGAGTTTAAATGCTCATCCAAATTTGATTATTTCTACAACGAAGCCTATTTTTCACCTATGTAAAATGTAAACAGCAAAATATGTAGAATGAGTTGTATTAGAATTGCTGTATTTCTTTAACACAAAATCAATTAGTTCATGGAGCCTGTATAGCTGATATGAATCAAATATTCATTGATTTTAAAAAGAGAAGGACGATTTTTTTCGATGAAGTTTTTAGATGAAGTGTTATTTTTTCTATGACGTCATTTGAATGAATTTCAGTTGTTTTCGATTAAGTTTTCAAATATAATAAATTATCGCAGTATTATGATAATTTTAAAATTATTACCGAGGAATGTATCACATTTTAGACATGTTTAAACCAGGCAATTTATATGTCAATGCCGTCATTTGAATGAAGTTCATTTTTTTCAATGAAGGCTTAAATTTTCAAATATAATAAATCAATGTAGTATTGTGATAAGTAGTATTGTGATAAGTTTAAGCATGATTGATCCTTCTTGTTTAAATTATTTTACTATACACATTTGAAACGGCTAAATTAGAGTTAAAGGAAAGAAAAAATCGTCTGTGATTTCTATTCTTCCTTTTGAAAAATTATGTTAAATTTCAAATTCAAATACATACTTGTATTTATTTACGTAATTATTTTAATTGTCTCAGATAAAAAATGGCATGTCTGAATGTGAAAAGTACTTAAGAATCCGTGATTGCTTCGTGAGCCTACACGGAATTCGCAAAAATGTCTCGTATGTATTATCATCCAGTTTTATTAACACTTTACAACAAAGTTGAAAAGTGTTTATGACTTTGTTCATTCTGTCTGTCTGTCTGTCTGTCCGTTAGCACGATAACTGCCGTAAAAATGACTTAATCAAAATGAAATTTTAGTATGTTGTTCAGACGGTCTGTAGGACCTATGGGAATATAAATGAATAATATCACCCAATTAGTTTTGGATTGAACCCGGGTTGAAAAAACGAAATACATTGAGCCCTATGGGACCTAATTTTTCAAACATTTTTAAAGCGGATTTAAATTTCACAAATTGCTTCGAAAATTTTAGGTAATATTTAAATTGTTCCATAAAATATATAAAAAAAAATTTAGCGAAATATATTCAGTAGTTTTTAAAATAAAAATTAAAATAATAATAACATCTCTTATATGAAGCGATCACGTAACCATGATATGAAAAGATCACGTGACCCACTTCGAAATGATATATGGCATCCATCTTGTCTCAAAATCGTGATTTTTAAAGTTCTTTTTAATTCATATTGAGTGTTGTATACGTCCGCAAACTACTTTGTTTTTGCACAAATTCTGTGCATCTACATACTGAAACAACACAATTACAATATATTTGAGTTTAAATGCTCATCCAAATTTGATTATTTCTACAACGAAGCCTATTTTTCACCTATGTAAAATGTAAACAGCAAAATATGTAGAATGAGTTGTATTAGAATTGCTGTATTTCTTTAACACAAAATCAATTAGTTCATGGAGCCTGTATAGCTGATATGAATCAAATATTCATTGATTTTAAAAAGAGAAGGACGATTTTTTTCGATGAAGTTTTTAGATGAAGTGTTATTTTTTCTATGACGTCATTTGAATGAATTTCAGTTGTTTTCGATTAAGTTTTCAAATATAATAAATTATCGCAGTATTATGATAATTTTAAAATTATTACCGAGGAATGTATCACATTTTAGACATGTTTAAACCAGGCAATTTATATGTCAATGCCGTCATTTGAATGAAGTTCATTTTTTTCAATGAAGGCTTAAATTTTCAAATATAATAAATCAATGTAGTATTGTGATAAGTAGTATTGTGATAAGTTTAAGCATGATTGATCCTTCTTGTTTAAATTATTTTACTATACACATTTGAAACGGCTAAATTAGAGTTAAAGGAAAGAAAAAATCGTCTGTGATTTCTATTCTTCCTTTTGAAAAATTATGTTAAATTTCAAATTCAAATACATACTTGTATTTGTTTACGTAATTATTTTAATTGTCTCAGATAAAAAATGGCATGTCTGAATGTGAAAAGTACTTAAGAATCCGTGATTGCTTCGTGAGCCTACACGGAATTCGCAAAAATGTCTCGTATGTATTATCATCCAGTTTTATTAACACTTTACAACAAAGTTGAAAAGTGTTTATGACTTTGTTCATTCTGTCTGTCTGTCTGTCTGTCCGTTAGCACGATAACTGCCGTAAAAATGACTTAATCAAAATGAAATTTTAGTATGTTGTTCAGACGGTCTGTAGGACCTATGGGAATATAAATGAATAATATCACCCAATTAGTTTTGGATTGAACCCGGGTTGAAAAAATGAAATACATTGAGCCCTATGGGACCTAATTTTTCAAACATTTTTTAAGCGGATTTAAAACTCACAAATTGCTTCGAAAATTTTAGGTAATAGTCAAATTGTTCCATAAAATATATAAAAAGAATTCAGCGAAATATATTCAGTAGTTTTTTAAATAAAAATTAAAATAATAATTACACATCTTATATGAAACGATCACGTGACCATGATAT
>OX578133.1:74963485-75045985 GCA_951213105.1 Amaurobius ferox | reverse complement strand
CGAATACTAACTGTAACATGATACTGTATGCAACAGTATGTAATAGCTGAATACAGTCTAAATACCGACTATAGGGCTAGTTATAGCTAAAGTTTGGCTATATCATTTTCAATTAAAAATACACCATTAATGAAATTTCCCCAAAATCGAAACAGTTCAGATTTTTTTTCTTTTTACCAACTTTTAAAACTGAGTACATTATTTTCCATTTCAGTAGATAAGAATTAATTGACGATATGTATTGCTGCCTTCACGTCGGCTTGGTTGCTTTCCTGCTGTTTTCTTTTGTTTTTTCTATTGGAAGACGACGAATCCTCGATGATATCATTTCTGTCTATAATTTGTAATGATAGTCTTGGAAATTTTGTTCCGTGAGAGGTTTCAAATTCTTGGAAGAAGAAACGAAAATTTTCCATTAATGGGGATTTTAAGATTTTCATACCGGAACTACGTGCAACTGTAAATCCATTATAAAAGTTTAAAACAACAGTAATTGTATAAAAGATCAGTTGTGATCATAATGTAGGTAGTTATATCCAACACTGCATCCCGAGTTCCCGGGGTAGACTTGCTACTCGAAACAAGTGGACATTCGCCCTCTGAGCCAAACTGGCATAATGATTGGTAGTATACTGCTTAAATTGGGTAGTATACTGCTTAAATTGGCATATAAGCAGTATACTACCCAAATTTGGTCCACATCGCTTCAGGGGTTTTCGAAATCACGAAGGGCCAACGATTTTGACAATATCTCATTTATTGTCTGAACTATATACATTTTTGGCTTTTTTTTTTCTATGTTCGAATCTAAACAACATACACAGTATACGAACCAAATTTGGTCGAAATCGCTTCAGCGGTTTTTGAGACAACGAAGGGCCAACGATTTCGATAAAATTGTGTTTTACAGCTAAACTATACATATATTTCTGAAAACAAGTTCTGCTTTCACAACTACATATCTGCCACCCAAATGTGGTCAAAATCGCTTCCAGATTACGAGGGGCCACAATTTGACCCTCGCACATTAACACACGGGCAAGAGCCATTTCTGATACTTAGGGACCCCACCTGAGTATTTACTGTGAAAATTCAATTTGCCATTAAATTATGATTACCATACTTTTCTTAGGCTACATTGATTAAAGTAAAAATATTTATTAATTTACACATTTATCATAGAAGGTGGTACACGTCACTATCACCGGGCGCGGTAGCCCATTGGTTAGCGCGCTGGAGTTGCACTCGGTAGGCACGGGTTCGATTCCAGCCACTGCCAAAACTGCCGCCGTGTTCATGCGGAGTACGATCACGTTAAACATGTGGGTCCGAAAGTCCTTCCGAGAGGTTGGTGGTAGGGGAAGGAGGGTACGGTCCCTGTGGATGCCTCCCCCACTGGGTTCCGGTCTAAATTGGGTGGCACTTCCCGACCGTCCAAACAGTTACCTTACACCTTTCTGGTAGGTCGGACGGTCTGGGTTTCAACAACGTCACTATCACCATACTTTCCTCTAGCTCATGTGCGAGGAAATGAAAATAGTTAAAAGATGCGAAAATTCCAGGCAAAGAGGGTCTCACGAGTTATCACAATCTCATGGTTGATTCAGGCAACCGTAATCCGGTTGTAGCTAATTGTATGTGTCATTTCTCTCTGAAGATTTAACTGAAAGAAACAATGTCTACCCTCTCTTTGGTAATTTAGAGATTTTTATAGAGATTTGCTTTTTAAAAATCCCATGTTTTCTATGACCAGCTTAGATATTTAGAGAACTCACGCTTAATATTTATAAAAGTAATACTTGGCCATCTTTGAATTGCTGTGTAGGCATACGCGTCATGTCACTATACATATATCATTATTGCATAATGCAGTTTAATCATAAATGGAAAGAATCAAATAAAAAATACATTCCAAAAAACAAATACTTAAATCAAATAATTCTCTCGCAATTACAAAGCTGAAAGACTCAAATTGACAACGCCAAAAATAAAAACGTGATATTATGATCTATGGTAGACAAGGACTTCAGGTGTGACCTATGGCTCTGTTTCTTTGAGTCACGTGAATGGGTAACTCCCTGATAAATGGCGCCCCCTGCCGTCAACCTGATGAAACCATCCGGAGCGCAGCGCCCCCACGCGGACGTGGCGGCAATTACTAGCCTAATCTCAAAACGGCTCTTGTCATCCGACCTGACAACTTGACACTAGCTACCCCATGGCTGTAGAATGTTGGACAAACATCCTCACCGCGTGATATCGCTCAAGTTGAGATCTTCTTGGAGATCAAATCCGTGTAAGAATGTGACGGACGAAGAGTTTGGGTTGGTTCCGATTTATTGTTTTGTAGCGTTTGGCGAGTGGGTCTTTGGAGGAATTTTTCTTTTCAGCAATATATGTTATCTTTATGCATGATATATTTGTCTGAGAGAGTCAATTTGCGAGAGTGTATACATTAATTTTATAAATAGACGGGACGGGCTAATCCTACTAGCCGGAATAGAATAGCGGTCACACGTTTAAAGGGAAATAAAGAACGAGGGAAGCATTAAATATAATTTGACGATAGAATCACTGAAGAATAAATCGCCTAAACTATTGTTCAGGTGCTGAATAAAAGTGAATATAATTTATTTTATTTTGGTAAACACAATTTTGATAGTAGCCTCACTTTCATTTCATTATAGAGATGCCGTCACGAAAAATATACATTTACATGAGAATCGATGACCATAGGTTTTTTATTCTCTTTCCTTTTTTAGGAGGGGGTGAGCTACTGAAATCGCACGTTCTTTTTTATAGAACGATTTTTTATTTTAAGGGGCAGCCTTTGTTTAAGATATCTTGTGACAAGAATTCAGGACCGTCGCCAGGAAGACAGCTGAGACCCTAAATATATACTCATACCCAGCCCCCTCCCTGATAAAAATATTCAATTTGCAGTAGTGACATGAAATTTCATTTGAATCGTCGTCATTCGCATTTTACATGAAAATTGGTTTTTGAGAATTTTTTATAAATCACTTGATTTTCTATAAATATGATGTCTAATTTGACTGAGGAGAAGATAAAATTAGCATTATGCATGGACTGATATTTGAATTTTAATCAATTAATTAACAGCTTCCCTACTAGTTAATGGTTATAAACATCAATTATTATTATTACATATTAATATTTATGCATAGCAGCTACTATATAGATTTTGAGTCAACTATTAGCTTATAGAAATAACTACGGTATTAACTATTTGGAAAAGTTATAATAGTAATTTATATGGCTTCAAATATATAATAATAACTATTGGTTTAAATATGTTAATAGTTAAATGACTTTGTAGTACATAAACTTTGAAACAATAACACATAATAATAGCTATGGACAATAATAAAAAGTATTTACTGATAATTAAGTATTTAAAAAAAACAATTTATTTAAATACTAAAATTTAATATTTTAGCGTATTTAAAAAAAAGTTCATAGGGCGCCCCTCCACACTGTTGAGCCGCACTTGCATTACAGCCCCTCTTGGATTTTGTCTATGGCTACGGCTCTGGAAATATCTCATCTAAAAGTTCAAATGCATTTATATTAAATATGATTTTACTATTTGTTTATGCAATTTTAAAACTTTTAAAATGAAATCATGATATTTTAATAAAAGTAATTTCATGTGTAAAATTTGAAAATTAAGTTGATTCTACATTTGGAAATTTTTATGTTCTATTTTAAAATATTTTATCATAATATTCATTTTATTACAAGTTTTCTTAGTTTTTATCTTGTATCTCCATTTATAAAGTTATAAAATTAGATAATAAACAAAGTTTTTAATCAACACTGTGACACAAAATGTTTATTATATACCATTATGTGGTACAGACATAAATTATAAATAGCAAAGTATGGTTATCGTTAGAGTAATAGGTGTTTTGTATTTGCAAAAACCCGCCAATATTTGCTGAATCAGTATACTTACTTTACTGCTGTAAATATGAATTTTATTAGTGAGGAACTCATTTATTACACAGTTTGTTTAACCTAATTAATTTCTTATTTATAATGTTATTGGCTTTTATATAAATTGAACATTAACATAACGGGAAGATTGAAATGTGACAATAAATCAGTGTAGGTGTCCAGATTTCTGAACTGTCAAATCCAATTTAATTTGCATTTATAGTTTGTAATACTAAGACGTCAGTCTGTGTAATGTAATGAAAAGAGTATCTTGTATTTGGTAAATGTTCATTAAGTCCGACATTCTTGTCGGTCAATCTGTTTGAAGACTTGAATTACTAATTGAAAGAGGCTCTACCCCCCTCTCCCCTGGTACGGTTAAAATATCATGATTTCAACGGGTGACAATAAATCAGTGTAGGTGTCTAGATTTCTAAACTGTCAAATCCAATTTAATTTGCATTTATAGTTTGTAATACTAAGACGTCAGTCTGTGTAATGTAATGAAAAGAGTATCTTGTATTTGGTAAATGTTCATTAAGTCCGACATTCTTGTCGGTCAATCTGTTTGAAGACTTGAATTACTAATTGAAAGAGGCTCTACCCCCTCCCCCTGGTACGGTTAAAATATCATGATTTCAACGGGTGACAATAAATCAGTGTAGGTGTCCAGATATCTAAACTGTCAAATCCAATTTAATTTGCATTTATAGTTTGTAATACTAAGACGTCAGTCTGTGTTATGTAATGAAAAGAGTATCTTGTATTTGGTAAATGTTCATTAAGTCCGACATTCTTGTCGGTCAATCTGTTTGAAGACTTGAATTACTAATTGAAAGAGGCTCTACCCCCTCCCCCTGGTACGGTTAAAATATCATGATTTCAACGGGTGACAATAAATCAGTGTAGGTGTCCAGATATCTAAACTGTCAAATCCAATTTAATTTGCATTTATAGTTTGTAATACTAAGACGTCAGTCTGTGTTATGTAATGAAAAGAGTATCTTGTATTTGGTAAATGTTCATTAAGTCCGACATTCTTGTCGGTCAATCTGTTTGAAGACTTGAATTACTAATTGAAAGAGGCTCTACCCCCCTCTCCCCTGGTACGGTTAAAATATCATGATTTCAACGGGTGACAATAAATCAGTGTAGGTGTCCAGATTTCTAAACTGTCAAATCCAATTTAATTTGCATTTATAGTTTGTAATACTGAGACGTCAGTCTGTGTTATGTAATGAAAAGAGTATCTTGTATTTGGTAAATGTTCATTAAGTCCGACATTCTTGTCGGTCAATCTGTTTGAAGACTTGAATTACTAATTGAAAGAGGCTCTACCCCCTCCCCCTGGTACGGTTAAAATATCATGATTTCAACGGGTGACAATAAATCAGTGTAGGTGTCCAGATATCTAAACTGTCAAATCCAATTTAATTTGCATTTATAGTTTGTAATACTAAGACGTCAGTCTGTGTTATGTAATGAAAAGAGTATCTTGTATTTGGTAAATGTTCATTAAGTCCGACATTCTTGTCGGTCAATCTGTTTGAAGACTTGAATTACTAATTGAAAGAGGCTCTACCCCCCTCTCCCCTGGTACGGTTAAAATATCATGATTTCAACGGGTGACAATAAATCAGTGTAGGTGTCCAGATTTCTAAACTGTCAAATCCAATTTAATTTGCATTTATAGTTTGTAATACTGAGACGTCAGTCTGTGTTATGTAATGAAAAGAGTATCTTGTATTTGGTAAATGTTCATTAAGTCCGACATTCTTGTCGGTCAATCTGTTTGAAGACTTGAATTACTAATTGAAAGAGGCTCTACCCCCTCCCCCTGGTACGGTTAAAATATCATGATTTCAACGGGTGACAATAAATCAGTGTAGGTGTCCAGATATCTAAACTGTCAAATCCAATTTAATTTGCATTTATAGTTTGTAATACTAAGACGTCAGTCTGTGTTATGTAATGAAAAGAGTATCTTGTATTTGGTAAATGTTCATTAAGTCCGACATTCTTGTCGGTCAATCTGTTTGAAGACTTGAATTACTAATTGAAAGAGGCTCTACCCCCCTCTCCCCTGGTACGGTTAAAATATCATGATTTCAACGGGTGACAATAAATCAGTGTAGGTGTCCAGATTTCTAAACTGTCAAATCCAATTTAATTTGCATTTATAGTTTGTAATACTGAGACGTCAGTCTGTGTTATGTAATGAAAAGAGTATCTTGTATTTGGTAAATGTTCATTAAGTCCGACATTCTTGTCGGTCAATCTGTTTGAAGACTTGAATTACTAATTGAAAGAGGCTCTACCCCCTCCCCCTGGTACGGTTAAAATATCATGATTTCAACGGGTGACAATAAATCAGTGTAGGTGTCCAGATATCTAAACTGTCAAATCCAATTTAATTTGCATTTATAGTTTGTAATACTAAGACGTCAGTCTGTGTTATGTAATGAAAAGAGTATCTTGTATTTGGTAAATGTTCATTAAGTCCGACATTCTTGTCGGTCAATCTGTTTGAAGACTTGAATTACTAATTGAAAGAGGCTCTACCCCCCTCTCCCCTGGTACGGTTAAAATATCATGATTTCAACGGGTGACAATAAATCAGTGTAGGTGTCCAGATTTCTAAACTGTCAAATCCAATTTAATTTGCATTTATAGTTTGTAATACTAAGACGTCAGTCTGTGTTATGTAATGAAAAGAGTATCTTATATTTGGTAAATGTTCATTAAGTCCGACATTCTTGTCGGTCAATCTGTTTGAAGACTTGAATTACTAATTGAAAGAGGCTCTACCCCCCTCTCCCCTGGTACGGTTAAAATATCATGATTTCAACGGGTGACAATAAATCAGTGTAGGTGTCCAGATTTCTAAACTGTCAAATCCAATTTAATTTGCATTTATAGTTTGTAATAGTAAGACGTCAGTCTGTGTTATGTAATGAAAAGAGTATCTTGTATTTGGTAAATGTTCATTTAGTCCAACATTCTTGTCGGTCAATCTGTTTGAAGACTTGAATTACTAATTGAAAGAGGCTCTATCCCCCTCTCCCCTGGTACGGTTAAAATATCATGATTTCAACGGATGACAATATATCAGTGTAGGTGTCCAGATTTCTAAACTGTCAAATCCAATTTAATTTGCATTTATAGTTTGTAATACTAAGACGTCAGTCTGTGTTATGTAATGAAAAGAGTATCTTGTATTTGGTAAATGTTCATTAAGTCCGACATTCTTGTCGGTCAATCTGTTTGAAGACTTGAATTACTAATTGAAACTAATTGGGCTTTCCCCCCCCTCTCCCCAGGTTCGGGTAGCTAAGTCGATAGAGCTCTTATCTCTGAGCCTCTAGACAAGAATAAACGTGCCACCTCTAGTCACTAACATATATCCTACCCCTGTAAAATTTATGTAATTGTATTTCCAAATTCTAATATATTTGTTACCTTTTATTAATAAAATATTTATACTTTTATTTTATTCAAGTAATTTATAATTTAAGATTGCTACTGGTCATGAAATTTGCTTGCATCCTAATTCAATCTGTCGCTCTATGCCTTGTCCTAGGGGACCGCTTGGGAATCCTATCACTGGCTGGTCTGCAGATTCAGCGATCTAAAGCTCCTCTCTTTCCTGTGTATAACTTTATATTAACACCCAAGTAAGTGTAAAGCCTGAAGTACAAAATAAGAAACAGGGTATCAACAAAATATGTTAAAATCTGAAAGAAACGACAAAATGGTGCCGCAAAAAATATGTTGGAGTCACGACCTTGAATTACAAGGAAAAGAATGAGAGGCTACCTCCCTGACTGCTCAATTGGTAAAACGCTTGTGAAGAAGTTTAGACATTGGAGGTTCGAGTTCCTAATTTCAAGAGTGAAATATAATTTAAAGAATGTCGCGGTAAATGGTGTTATTAGATCTTTGAGCAATAGATTTTTAATTTCAATTCATGCAATGGTACAATAGAATACGATAGCTTCAAAATAGAATTATGGCGGAAAATACGAGGGAAAATAAAATACAGATATAGTACTAAACACTACATAATCTGATACTCTTAAAATTGAACAAGATTTTTTTTAATTTTGAAAATCATTAAAAAACGATTAAGAATACTTGCATTGGCGTGCTTTTAAAAATTGCTTTGAGGGAAAAAATGTAGACGTGAATACTAACAATATGTTTTTAAGAATTAATGTGAATATTTTTGTACTTTTCTTGGAATTAGAATTTTTATGGTAACTCGAATTAATACGGGTTATTGATGGTTCGAACAAAATATTATTCCTATCAAGTTCGAATGTACATGCGAATTTACGAGTTTTTTCTATATATGAAAACGCTGAGTTAAAACTAAATGAAATGGATGTCAATTAAATATTGACAAAAGCAACGAAACAAGCATTCATAATATGCATCGCGAAATTAATTTCATGGTGTAAGCATTGAGTAATCTTCGTATGCTTTCATGTGTCGCATATCTGATGTTACAAGTGTATTACATTAAACAACCTTAATGTCTTAGTGACCTTACAAACTGGCGAAGACCATGAAAACACGTCTAATGTGCTGACATTGATATCTAAGGCGTTGGCATATGGCAGTTATAGTGCCAATCACAACAAATTTGAAATTTCATTTCAAGAAGCTTCTTTTTTTGCCAACATATTTATTCAGATTGCTGACTCGATAATTGCTTGTGTATCAACACCAGTACGTGATAGACGACTTCAAAATCTAAAGCCTCCAGGCTGATCAACTGATAGGCCGTAACTTGTCAGCAACTTTCACTTAAGAGACTTCGCCAGCGGATGAAGCCTGCAATTAGTTGCCACTTAGGTAGTTTGGTATCCCCAAAGCGGCTATCATCCAATCAGACATCATGTCGATTAAAGTTGGCAATTGCAGGTTTTTCGTGTAGGTCTCAAGTATAAAACGATTATATACCTTCATTGCGCCATTATGGATAAAATAGTGTTTGCTATGTTGCAGGTGGTCTCACCCACGGAAGTGTACAGTTGTCAAGTTAATGATTCGGATTTAACTTGAGAGAAGATGCTAGACGTTGGAATTGATAAGATTAAAACGGTCATTTATGAAGTCAATGACGCATATTTTATTGAGCTGATGACACGTTTTTTTTATTGTTATTTACAAATGAACTTGATTCTTAATTTATAAATATAATTTGTCACATGGATAAAATGAGGAAACTAAATACAAGCTATTTGATTTACATTTGTCACAAATTTAAATTATGCTAAATACCAGTATGATATATAAAAATAAATATTTTTATTTATTGATATCGTTTGTCATTAAGTAGTGTTACTGTATTTCCTAATATTTTGGACATGTATTGAAACGGTCATGAATTATGTCATTGAAGCCTATTGAGCTGATGATGCAGTTATTTTTTGTTATTTACACATGAACTGCGTCTACTACGTCTCGTACATTTCATCCTACATTTATAAAAGCAGTTTCATATACAAATAAAAGGCAGAAAATATGTTTCATATACAAATAAAAAGCTTTAAAATATATTTTGGCTGTACGTCCTCGAAAATAATTAAAAGTCGATTTTAAAAGCATTGAAAACCAACATATCAGATGTTCATATTGCATTTTAGCTTTAACGCTTTCAGGCGCCATACACTCACCATCAGAAGACAAACGATTTTCTCTACCCAGATCGTCCGACATACCCGAAGGTGTAAGGTAACTGTTTGGACAACTGAGGCAATGCACAGATGCCTTATATCTTCAGCTAATATATACGGTTACATAGATTAGATAGTATACTGTATCTAATCGTATCTATATGCTTCGATAGTTTGCTATCTGATGATGGGTGTGTGGCGTTCTAACGCTTTAAAGGTTAAAGTGTAATATAAACGTCTAATATGTTGCAAATAAAGTTTCTAGTGCTTTTTAAATTGACTTTAAATTATCTTAAATATCAACTTGATTTACGTTTTTTTCTATACTTAATTTATACAGAATACCCGTATGATACCTTAAATAAAGTAATTTAAAGGTAAACACATAGACACGTAATGTTTTTGGGCCTTCCGTAAAAAATTCATATAGTTAATAAAAATTTTAAATAAAATGCGCATTTTTTTCTTAGTTCTGCATTCGTTACACTTATTCCGAAATTTCAAAATTAGTTTAATTCTAACACATTTTCAACACTCTTTTGCACTTCCTTTTAAAGTCACATTCCAGGAATCGAGTAAATATTACTGCAGATTTCTTGACTTGTATCTCTGAAAATTAGTCAGATGTTTTCGTTCAATACGTTTTGAAAACTTGAAAATAGATACGACACTTTTTTTCACTTCGTCTCATGCAGAAAAAAGAAGAAAAAAAAGTCTTGCATTTTATATTCTACATGAATAATTTTTTTTTTTTTCAATTTTCCCCTGCATATTATTAATTAATTTATATTTTGAAATAAAATTGAAACATCCGTTCAATTTCCCCTGTACGCAAGTTTTGTTACTGCAAATCTGAAAATTGTTTCAGGTGGGTCCATTCATTATTTTTCCAAATCCAGAAAAAAAGGGAAACTAGATGTATTTACCACTTCCTTCCCCAGTGAATGCAAAAATGAAACATTTGGAATTTTGTCTTAGTCTCGATATGTTCGACATTTTTTTATACCACACTCGACTATTTTTATTGCATATTTTATTTCCATCCCACACACACACATTGTATTTGCCCCCCTCTTTTATTAATTAATTTAAAGCATCCGTGCTACTTTTCCTGTATTTGGGTTGAGTTGATGCATCTCTAAATTTTTACATTGGTACATACATTACTTTTTTCAAAACTAAGAGAAAACGAAAATATGATTTTTTTCCCTAACCCCCATCCAGCCAGTGACAATAAAATTAAAATATTTAATATTTTGTTTTTTTTGTCTCGTTACGCCTGATTTTAGGATGCTCCACTCCATATGATTATTGTTTTTTGTTTTATTTTGCTAATTCTCAGGAGGAACATTTTGTTGACTTTCTATGAAAATTTACACAAAATGTACATTCAATGCTGGGACAATTACGACATATTCAACTCGTACCATCTGTGCTGAGGAATCGAAAAATACTTCAGTGGCGTGACGCCCTATGGTTTCTTTAACCACAAAGGTGTATATCCATCCACAGGATTACATTTGTAAGTTAATTAACCATGCATTAGACATGCTTTTGATGCTGCACAAGCAAAGTAAATAAAGCATACAGCAATTCTTACTTATTAATACAACAAGAAAGATCAATCATTTATAAAGCATTGATTATGAAACATTTTCCAACCGAACTGCAATTTTATTTAAATATCTCTAAAATGCGACACCTTCAGCGCTGATATACTTTAAATTATCACAGTACTACAATAATTTATTATATTTGAAAACTTAAAACTTCAGCGAAAAAAATGAATGAATCTAAATCATCTGGCTCTCTATGTAAAAGTAATGAAAGTTTCAATCGTATCACTTTTACTCCAGCCTCCAGAGCTGGGGCGCGACAACCCAGTGGTTAGCGCGCGAGAATTGCACTGGATCGGCACGGGTTCGATTCCCGTCACGGCCAAAAGTGCCGCCGTGTTCACGCGGTATACGATCACGTTAGACATGTGGGTCCGTAAGTCCTTCCGAGAGGTTGGTGGTAGGGGAAGGAGGGTACCACAGAATACTATATTCAGAAGGCTCACTCTCATAGGACCCCATGGCAACATTTTAAACATGGGATGTCACATAGACACTAGCGCTCGTGAGATGGACCCTTCGAGGAGCAATCAAGCTCTTGATGTGTCAAATCACGTCCGCCAGATTGACGTGTTATCGCTCGCTTGGTGATTTTTTTTTAAAGCGGGCGGGGGAAAAAATGCACAGGACTGTACTTTTATAATTTTTGAAACTATAGAAATGATCAGGATTTAAAAATACATTAATCTGCAACATACATATATTCATTAATTTAAGTAAATTTAAATAAACATAGTTATATATTTAATTCAAATAATCATAAAATGGATTAAAAAATAGGCGCATTGCATTGTCTCACAGTAAAACATAATGCACAAAAAATTGCAAGCTAACATACTCAAAAGGCTGAAATATTATATAATATTTTCAGTCTAAAAGGTATACTAGCGTGTTGATTGTTAAATTATTTGATCCTTAATTTGGTCTGGGATACTGATAATAGACTTTTTTTAAATATAAAATTATTCTTATAGTAAATATCAAATTTACATAAATGCACTCTCAAAGTTGTGGAACTCAGTCATTTATTACCCGGGGGTGGGGTGAATTTTCCACCATAAGGCACTTAATAAAAATTTTACAAAAATATATACACTTACAATATCACATTCAACTTAATTAGCTCTAAGAAAAAGCTATCCAAATATCAATTATTATACATTTTATAAAAATACGGAAAATATTTTTTAACTAATTATACCACTTCCTCTTAGAATTTTGTCTAATCGGCAGTAATAACACCGCACTAATTTCTTATGATGAACACGTGTATACTTATGAACAAGTGTATACTTATAATGAACACGTATATAGGATCGTGATAACTAATATTATTTCAATTTTAATAAAAATAAATTACATACCCTGTAAAGCAACCAGTTTTTTCTGGCAATCCATTTCTTGAAATGATCTAATCACTTAACAAATAATCCTTTTGCACGTTACTCAAAACACGCTACGATGCATTCTACAGGGTTATAACATTGAAAAACGTCTTAGACCCAAACCAAACCATCGCCAAGAGCGCTCCAACCCTCATTCTGATCCAAACTTAGTCCATCTCTGACGGCGCTGCGAAATTGAGAGTGACAGGTCTGTATATATTAGTCTGTGGAGGGTACGGTCCCTGTGGATGCCTCCCCCACTGGGTTCCGGTCTAAATTGGGTGACACTTCCCAGCCGTCCAAACAGACACTTATACTCTTCTGGTAGGTCGGACGGTCTGGGTCGAAGCAGACTCCAGAGCTGAATAATTTTGTGTGAAAAAAAAATTCAGCAATTCTTATGCAACTCATCTTACAATCCCTTGTTTACATTCTGCATTCTTTAAAATTAGGTTTCGTTGTAGAAATAATCAAAGTTTGATGATCATTTAAACTAAAAAATATTGTAATTGCGTTTGCTCAGAATATAGATGAACAAAAAATACGCAAAAATAAAGCGCTTTTAGGACGAATGCAACATTAAATATTCATTTAAAAGAACTTTAAAAATCACGATTTTTACATTAGGAAAAAAAGATGGATGTCATACTTTATTTTGAAGTGGGTCACGTGATCTCTTCATATAATATGGGTGTAATTATTATATTAATTTTTATTTAAAAATTACCGAACATATTTTGTTGATATATATATATATATATATATATATATATATATTTTTTTAAAAGGTAATTTGAATATTTCCTAAAATTTTCGAAGCAATTTGTCAACTTTGCTTAAAAAATGTTTGAAAAATTAGGTCCCATAGGGTTCAATGTATTTCATTTTATCAACCCGGGTTCAAATCAAAACCTATTGGGTAATATTCTTCATTTACTTTCTCATATGTCCCATAGACCGTCTGAACAATATACTAAAATTTAATTTTGATAACTTCGTTTTTACGGCAGTTATCGTGCGAACGGACGGACAGACAGACAGAATGAACAAAGTCATAAACACTTTTCGTCTGTCTGTCTGTCTGTCTGTCCGTTCGCACGATAACTGCCGTAAAAATGCTTTATCCGAATGAAATTTTAGTATGTTGTTGAGATGGTCTATGGGACATATGAGAATGTAAATGAATAATATCACACAATTAGCTTTGGATTGAACCCGGGTTGAAAAAGTGAAATGCATTGAACCCTATGGAACCAAATTTTTCAAACATTTTAAAGTGAAGTTAAAATTCAAAAACTGCTTCGAAAATTTCAAGAAATATTCAAATTATGTCATAAAATATATAAAAGATATTTCAGCAAAATATGTTCGGTAGTTTTTTAAATAAAAATATAAATTTAAATAAAAATAATAATTACACCCATATTACATGAATAAATCACATGATCCACTTCAAAATAATATATGACATCCATCTATTTTTCCCAATAACAAAATCGTGATTTTAAAAGTTCTTTTAAATTTGCATTTAGTGTTGCATCCGTCCTAAAACCGCTTTATTTTTGCGTATTTTCAATGCATCTATATTCCGTGCCAAAGCAATTAAAATTTGATTATTTCTGCAACGAAGCCTAATTTTAATGGATGCAAAATGTAAACACATCAAGTGATTGCAAAATGAGTTGTATAAGAATTGCTGCATTTTGTCCCACAAAATTATTTCGCTCTGGAGTCTGGTATAAAAGTGATATGAATGAAATATTCATTGCTTTTACATCGAGAGTAAGACGATTTATATTTCGATGACGTCATTTGAATAAAGTTCATTTTTTTCCATGAAGTTTTAAATTTTTAAATATAATAAATTACTGTAGTACTGTGATAATTTAAAATATATCAGCGCTGAATGTATCGCATTTTAGAGATGTTTAAACAAAATTGCATTTCAGTTGAAGAGTATTTCATAATCAGTGAGTCATGCATGATCGATCCTTTTTGTTTATAGGTGGGCGGAGCAAAAATAAGGCTTTTTGTCGTTACTGAATTAGGAGTACATGCTTTTACCGGAAAAAAAATCTATAGTCACGCCACGATATTTCTCAAACTAATTGCGCAATTCATGTGAAATGTAATACAGGATAAGCCAAAAGTCTGTATACATAGGAAATATATATATATTTATTGACAAAAATAGCAAACACAAATGCCAGAATCATGTACATTCCCATAGTGTTTTCAATGTGATTATAACACAACGTGGAAATAACACAATTGTCATGTGTTATTTCCACGGTGGGCCGGATGACGTCTGTTAAATTCCTCAGCGACCTGAAGGCAGCTTCGAGTTCCAAATGGTTCAAACAAGCAAGTCAATTTCAATGCGCTCTAGCTGACTCGACGGCGTCTGCCACAGCTACCTACGAACACAGAAACAAAAATTTACTATGTATGCAGGCCATATATGGAGAATTTTCGCCCACTGTTCTATAATGCGTGCAATTTGTAAATGCCAGAGGCCTATTAATTTTCAAAGAGATTGTAATCAAACTTTATCCAAATCGCTACAGTCGTTTTCAATATTACGAAAAGCCGACGATTTGATACCGACACACAGACCGACAAAAGTCATTTCTGATATCTAGGGACCCAAAACTGATATATTTATGGTAAAACCCTGACCTACGATTAAATCACGATCACCATACGTTTATTCGACTACATCGGTTAAAATTAAAACTTTTCTTAATCGACTACTATAAACATATTTATCAAGAAAAATGGCACAAATCACAATCCCTTATACCATACTTTTCTCTAGCTCAGCGCAAGGCAAGTAAAATCTTAAAAAATAAAAATAGTAATTAATAATAACTTTTAGCAGCAAATGGAGGCTTTGTAAGTAAAATAAATGATTGACATATTTAAGAGTTATAAAAAGTTGTTTTTAAGATATTAAGAATTTTAGTTATTGTAGTCTCCCACTAAATAATAAAACGATTTTTATGAAATTTGACATTCTTATCATAATCACTAACAATGCGTCTATTGATTGTCGGTGAGATCGAGTTGTAAGAAATTGAATGATTTTTTATTCTAATTGTTCCAGAATATTAGTATTTGGCATTCAACGGGAAATTTATGTTTTGGACATATGAGATTTTTCACGTTTGGTCAAATTATGTTTAAAACGAACGAAAAAACTGACATAGTTAAAACATGAAGCAATACCCATAACGAAACGCTGTACCCATCATACAATGCTCGCACATCATTACATGTGACGCAACGAATGTGTTTTCTCAGTAACACTTTTTGCTCCATCCGGGTGGCCGTAATCTGTCGCATCTTTGATATCTATGGCCATGGCCATCAAAATGTCGCCAGTCCTTAAGAGTGTTTGCCACTTCAGCGACTGTGAAATACCTTAACGAATGAGAAGGCAGACAAGTCGGAAAGAGTGTTTTAGTCGTGTTGAGAGGTGACGCGTGCTGGGACAAGATCAACTCACGCAAAAATCGTTTGTTTATTTAAAAGTCGCGTGTGTTGGTGGTACGTTTAGTGTCGCTGAGTGACATTTCGATACTCCAGCCTCACATGAAAGCGTGCGGTGACTGATCCTGGGACTGCTTTAACACAAACACGTGATATCGGAATGAAGTCGTGACGATAGTAGTCCATTCTGTTGATTTGACGAAGGAAATAGATCTTCGTTTTTCAAAGAATTTTTGCGTCTGTATTTTAAGTGAGTTATCTTTTTTGTTCGGAAGCAGATAAGAGTCGACGCTGTCTTAAAAGACAGTTATACGGAGTTGCTGAATCTGTTATTTTTGGTGAATACTGTTCACAATCATTCAGCAAATGCGGGTATAAATGAGCTATATAGCTACTACTGGCGTTGAAATGAGCAACGTCTAATCTCATCGAATTCATCAGGGACTAACTAGTCTCTCAACATTTAAGCCTATCAAAAACAGAGAAATTTACACTCTTAAAAAATTGAGTTGCACTTAATATGTTTTATTTTGCTTAATAAAGTATGTTGCCTAGTGTCAAAAATAGTCGTCTTGATCAAAATTTGGCACCATTTGGTTCTCTCCCGTAGTCAATACTATAAGTGTGAAAAGTTTCAGACTTCTTGGTTATCGATTGGGCTTCTGGAGGGTCTGGAAAGAGTTTTCAACCACCTCCATTTCGTTCGTCCCCGCCCGAGAAATCGAAAATTGGATCTCGTTAGGTTCTGTCCCGTAGTCGGTATTATAAGTTTGCAAAGAAGCAGCCTTATAGGACATCTGGAGGCTGGATGGCTTTGGAGGGTCCGGAAAATCTTTCCGAAACCCCCACTTTTCTCTGTCCCCAGGAGAGGGTACCAAAATTCCGACTCCTTTAGGATTTGCCCTGTGGTCAATACTATAAGTATGCAAATATTCAGCCTTTTAGTTCACTGGGATAGGGCTTTTAAAAGTTCTGAAATGAACTTTCTATGCCCCCCGGGGAGGAATCAGAAATCTAGCTCTACTAAGCTCTGTCCCGTTGCCGTAAAAAATTACATCACCCACATATTCCCATGACTTTAATGTATAAAAAGGACAGTAACAAGTTTAAAGTTATATTTTAATATTAATGAATACATTATAAAGGAGGGTATGCAGTAATGCACAAGCATTATTTATTTAGGAGTGTTTGTATATGTAATATTCTAAAATAAGAAGAAACATTTGACATTCTTATTGTATTAAATAATTAATACAGATAAATATGTGGCATTTTTATTTTATTAAATACTGGCAATATACCCGTTCTTCGTACAGAATATAAATTATAAAAACTTAAAATTCACAATCATGTGTTATTCAAAACAATCTAATAAAATATTTAAATTAATGCTCTTAAAAAGAAGTTTAGGAATCCCTATTATCGCTGCACAAAATTAGCTTCACAAGTAAATCTGAAGAATAAAACATCCCGGTCTCGTTTGTAAATAAATTTACAAAAATATGAAATGAATAAATATATGCCAAAATGAAAGCATTAAAATCATATGGGAAGATATATACCAGTCCTACTTATATTCTCGTAGGAGATATACCCGTGTATTAATGGAATATTATCCGTACTACAATATATAAGCTTCAAAAATCTTTGGCAAAATAAAACAGATGACGCAATAAATTGAAAATATCAATAATTCCCGTAATCTTTGAAATTGAAGGCCATAATTGATATAATCTAGTCAAAAATGCAATTTCGATAAAATTTATTTTATATACATTTACTTATTTAAACCGGAAAAGATTTAATAAAAATCGTCTATCGTATAAACACATTGGATTCAAATCCGTTGCTAAGCGACATGATATCATTTTCTTCATATAAATTGGCGGAAAATGCATCTTCTGCCTAATGCTATATCTATGAAAGGTTTAATTGTGGGATTTTTATTAATATCTTAACAATCTCTGATCCTAGAAACTCGAAACATGGACTAAATCTTTCATGGGGACTATTTTACGGCTACCCACAAAACTTTATGAAATTATGTGCAGCCATTCACCCGTGATAATGAAACAAACACACACAGAGACAGACAGACAGGTTTTCAATTTTATTTATATAGATTTAATAATAAAGAGTATTTCATAATTAAAAAAATCTGATGTGGGCAGCACACGAGCAGACTTTTTATTTTTACTTTTTTTTTAATGATTCATTTAATTGAGCTTTATTGCGTACAAAAATACGCATACTTATTTAAAATTACACTGAATTTGCACTTTTAATTCAATTTTTGTTTTTATTTGGTAACTGCACGTATATTCAAAGGCGGCGTAGCAAAAATGCGAAAACGCTAAAATATCTCAAGAACGACCAATGCTAGAGTAATGGGGTTGACCTTATTCCTTTTATCGGCAAAAATTACGTATAAAACAAGCATTTAATAAATACATTGGCGTATACGTAGTCTTTTATTTTAGATTTTAATGGTTTTTGCGGGTCATTTTGGAAAAATATGCAGATTATGTTTTCCCAAATCGTACCCAAATATAACCAGCACCAGAGTAACCTACAAGTGACTTATCTACCAAATTTTGTAAAATTTGGAAAATTAATTTTTTAGCTAGAGTGGATACATTCGATTTTTGCAGGCTATTTCTAAAAAAAAGTGGGTTCTTTCATCCCAATCGTATCAAAATCTAATCAGCACCAGGGTCACCTATAAGTAACTTACCTACCAAATTTTAGGAAATTTGGTCCATTAGTTTTTGAGTTAGAGTGAATACACACAGTCTCTCAAATATATAATCAAACTATTGTAACCCCATCAAAAAACATAGATTTAAAAATTATTCCATTGTTGTGAAGTCTGTAATTTATTATTTTTTCCAACGGAGCTTTTCTATTTGTTAACGAAAAATCTAAAATTGAATTGAATTTTTTGAAATGGATTTATTTCTAAATTATTCTTTTATTTATTTCAGACTTAATTTCGGAGATTTGGAATTAAGAGTCGACATCCTATTTGACTAGCTGTTAAGTAGATTTACCCATCCAAGTTTGCTAAGTCTCAAGAATTATTTGGTTGTTCTACAGTAAAGACGACAGTCCTGGTGTTTGGATTATTTCCTTCAAGATCGTTGAGTGAGACTTGAATCCAACCAGTGCGTGATAGACCCATACAGTGTTAGTCGCGCCGCTCTAAATGAGAGCATTTTTGGTCTTGAAAAAGGAAGGAACCGGTTCTGGTAATGATTATTAAAAGTGAAATCTTCTTTAATATTCGGTTAATTCGGTTCTCCCGCGACAACCAGATTTTCAATTTGATTTATATAAATTTTAAGCCTACATCAATTCATTCAAATATGCCAACGTGAACATCCTACATAAAACTCGATCATTGAAAATACAATTAATCGTCGCAAGAAATAAAAAAATTCCATAACCCCAGAAGTAAAAAAAAATATTAAAAAAATATTGAACATTAAATATTAATTTTTTTTTTAAAATCTCCGTCTTCCAATTTTAGCAAAATACTCATGATAGTTTAAGGCCAAATTAGAACGATTATTTTTTTTTAATTCGCAAGGTTAGAAAACCGATAAATTAAATCCACTCAGTTTACAATACGAGTATGCAAATGATGTGACAAAATAAAAAGACATGGCAGATGATCTGTCGCCTACCCGTTTTTCATTTTAGAACACACCCCGCCGATGCTAAGTCGACTCTTGTTAGAAAACATACAGTTCTGTTAATTATTCAACAGAAGCATGCAAAATTGTTAGAATCTATTAAAAACATGCCATTCTTAAGTTCCAACTTAGCATGCAAAATATCAAGATGCTAAAATTATTATATGAAACTACTTACGTACATTCTTCAGTCTAAAAATAGTTTTTTCGTATTGTCTCGAAACGTTCCAATACTGGAAAGTAAAAATCTGATGACTTTGGTTAGTTTAATTCAATTGAGTCCTCAAAAATTGAGCACGTCTTTAGATTATGGTAAAAAAAAAGCCAAATAGTGTCCATTAGAAACGTCACGCTAGTTTTTTCGTATGGTCTCGACATGGGAAAAACTATTTTTTAGTCTGTGACCCAATTTTGGTGCTGAAAGAACAAAAATTGTGTGCACTAATTTGGTCACAAGCTTTTTTTGGGGCCACTCTTTCAAAACGAAAAGACATCACCATGGCGCGTTTTTTTCGCGAAATGGCCACTCTTTCAAAAACTTCATTTTTTTTAACACTCATTTGAAAAAATAATTTATGGGACGGTGTAAATTAACAATGGTCGTTTCAAATTAAAAAATATCGGTCAGAGGATCAAGAGATTTCGGAAGTCTCAAAAAAAGATGCGTTCTAATATTTCATTTTAAAATTTAGGAGAAGGTCTCAAAAAAGACTTTTCATGTCTTGATTTTATTAAAATGAGTTCTAATATATCTCATAAGTGTATTTTATAATGGCTGCAGGTTCCGGAATCAAGATAAATTAAAAATACCTCGCTCACAAAATGTTACCCGGTTTTATAAAAGCCTTGCCATTAGTAGTAATCATCTGTTCGATTACTTTTTTTTAATACTGTATATTGCACAGACACACACACACACACACACACACACACACACACACACACACACACACACACACAGACAGACACACATACATACAACACACTCACACACACACATACACAGAGAGAGAGAGAGAGAGAGAGACGTCCCGCTAAAATAATTTTTGGTGTTCTAAAGGTCTCAAAACGTGTAGCTCCGTCGAAAACTCGAGTTGGGATTTTCGACATGATTCCAATACTTTCCCTATACATTACCATGTATTGCAGGGAAAGTAAAAATATTTTTTTAATTCTCAAGATGACATGGAGTAATATCTACTGCCCCATAAAGCTAGAAGGCGGTGACACTTGAAATTTTCGTATAAGGGTCAATGCACTAAAATTAGGATTCAACATTCGGGTTAATTACAATACATTTAAACATTTATTTTGAAAAAATCGACTTTATTGGGAGTGATACAATTTTTTAGCACCACTGTAATTACGCAAAATTCAGTAAGACAAAAGCACTTTATACAATTATTACGTAGATAAGGTATATGCTTTTTGAAATTAATTAAATAAAATTGAGTTTGCAGATTTTACAATTCATTTGAATTTATCAAAGGCATTCTGCTTTTTATATTCGATATTTGAATTGAATAACCATATTTTTTTAATATACGTTTAGATTTGTTGATCGGCAGATGTGTGTATATTCTTGCTCTCCTATTATAACTGCTATGTTTTTTATCCTGAAGAATGTTCATTTTGCTTTTTATCTTGGTTAAAAATATTGTTTTGGGCTGCAGAATGCACTAATGAATTTTTTTATTCACAGGTATGTTTTTATAATAGTTCGAGCGAATTATTGTAATAAGTGCTTAATTTGATATACAATTGATGGATGATATTTAGTGTATAGTATTTAAATCATCAAATAAATATTCTCATATGGAAGGCGACCAGAAATAATCATATTACCAAAGCGATGATTTTCCTACGAATTATATAAGTAAAATTTGATCACATAGTTTCTAAACTATGCGAATATACCCAGCACCAATGCGTTGCACAGAGTTTACAGAGTCCACTTTGACGATAAGAGTTTGCAATTCCGTCCCAGTAGCTTGACGGTAGAGCGTCGGCTGGTCAGTGCGAAGATCAGTGGTTGGAGTAACAAGGTTCCCGGTTGGAGTAACAAGGTTCTTTATAAATTGCTTTGCACAGTGTGATTACCTGAAAGTTGTACTAACCTCAATACTGAGATATATTCAGCTCTTATCCTATGTATCGCTTTTAGTTGTAGGTACACTGTAAAACATGTTACTGAAAGTTTCAGGGGAATCAACCATTCGTAATGGGGAGTAAGGTTCCTGATAGTTATGATAATATATGTATAAAATACAAAAATAACACTTCTTCAGGCAATAATTAACTGAATATTTCAGAAATGAAGCTGTAATTTTCATGAACGCCTGTAATTGCGGCTTTTCTGATAGTTTGCCGAAATTATCGAGCTGAAAAAAAATGAGCAAAGGTTTCAGAATGTGTTATAGTGTATGTAATATTCACATAACTGTAGCTTGCAACATTTCATTTGCACCACGTTACGTTACTGCAATATTACATGCACAGCCAAGCATAGTATCCGTTTTGGGGGATTTCTGATATGGCACAGGATGACTTATTCAAATGTTATAATGGAACGTACCTGCAACACAATATTGCAGCAGTATCAAATCGACGTTAAGACGCGCATATGGTCGAATTGTAGCAACATACCTACTCTGGCACCATGGTTACATATAGCCTATGCTTTAAAAAGGAAAGCAATTCAAATATTTTTTTATACACTTGGAAAATTTAAAGCACTTTAATATTTTCTGAATTTTTGTCCAGCATGTGTAATTATTCATTGATGTTAGGTTACGTTCACAACTGTGATGTTAGGTTACGTTCAAAACTGTGACGTTAGGTTACGAGCTGCTAAGTGGCATATTTAGAAATATAATTGGGGGGGGGGGGGCGGTTAGTTTTAAAATTTGGTTTTTGATTTTTTCTTCTGCTGGCTCCAGGAACTGGGATGCTTCCAAATTTGGAGACTTCAAGTAGACTTTGGGGATTACGGTAGAATTTGGAGACTTCGAGCTGCAGTAGGAAAATATTTCCCCCTATTGTAGTGACGCAGTAGCCGGAGCACTTCTTTTTGAATTTTCTACTTCATTTATAAAAGTTCCTAACTTATTCCCATTTATATTTTTTTCTTCTATTGGAGGTGAAAACAGGTTATTTTTCTAGTTAAGGGACTCCAAAACGTCAAACTGAATGGGGATTGAATAGAGAGTGTTTAGAAAACATTTCAAAGAATTTTATTTGGTGGTGAACTATCTAAATCCCCCTTAGAAACTCCCTTAGCTCAGACGACACTATAACGTCACTATTAGAATTGCGATACTGTATGGGACTGTAATACTGTATGGAATTTGGTGTTTGTGGGTTAGATGCCACAACTTCGCCAATGGCTGCAACAACACTATGGTTTTCTATTGGCCAACCATTTGTTAAATCATATTTATCACTGCAGCCCTCCATTCGAGCATCCAAGATCCTAGCCCCACCATGTCTGATGTAAAAGTAATTTCTCATTTACGAGTAGCACGTCTAATTGCAATATAGCCATCGACCGAATATCCGTAGACTAATTGAAGATATCCTTAAAAAAGAACAAAACAAGTTGAAATGCCACAATGACATATTACTATAATATAAAATAAAGTGGATCATTCCACATCAGCAATTTATTTTACGCCCATTATACAAAGATACCCAAGAATCTCTAAAATTCTAATTTCTTGATAAGCAGTGCTTGCAATAACTTTCTTGCTTTCCTGCAGTTGCATATTACGCAATACTGTGCCATTACGGTAAATGTGCTAAAATTACCTGTTGGACAGTAAATCTGGAGATCTACCCAAACGTAACAGGATGTAACTGCAGACCCACAGCTGTTACGATAGAACGAAAAGCAAAACTAGTGTCTGTTGTTAAGGGGATTCTTATCTCTAGAACACGATACGATTCCCAAGCCATAGCTATACTTTTTATCAATTATATAGCTTCCTAAAACTATATTGCTGCGAATAAAAACCACTCCTCCAACGCAGAGCTTTTCCATCGTAATCATAAAAATTGAGGACCTGGATGCTATAACACGGCCTAAAGTGTCGCTATTTTCCTTCTACTCGGCACTTTTCTGGAAAGTTCTGTCGCGGGATGGTATCACGATGAGTGACAAGAATCATAAAATTCGTAGACCGCGATATCTTATTTCTACTGAGATGATATTATGAAGTGAACAGCTAATGGGGTCAAATGCTAATCGTGATGGGATTTCTAATTGAGCTGACGATATAACGGGATGTAGCGTTCGTTCCATGGCACGCAGGAATGCGTATGATATGGGTGTAAAAGTTGCAGTTTGTTGCAGAGAAGATTTTGGAGGGTTGCACTTGAAAAAGTAAGCTTTTTTTCAAATGAATTTGTACATTTGACAGTCACCTAGTCATTGCCGAAATCGCTTAGTATTTAGAATGAAAACTCTTTAATGGGGACCGAAATAAAAAAAATATCAAATTTTTTTCGTTTTTTTTTGTTTTGCTTTGTTTTATTATGTATATCCGTTCTTTATACGGAATACATGACTTAAAGAAACTTAATTCAGAATTCGTGGTGAACTTTTAATATTTGGAATCTTTCTTTTTTAAATTTTATGACAATTCTCACAAGAAAAGAAGTTAGTTCTCCCATGCTTAGATAATAATAATTAGACAGACAGATGCACAACTTACACTTTTATTTACATAGATAATAACAATTTTACAATTAAAAATATCTTTTTAGTAGACTACATTTCTGGTCTTCTTATTAGAGGCAGAAATAAAGATAAAACTTTCATTTATGGCAGGTAATATATTGTTGGCTATGCGAAAAGTAGAGGGCATTTAGGTCTATGCCAAAGGCATAAGAGCTGTCTGCTTTTCGCCCACAATGCTGAATATCTGTCCTTGCTTCTACTGTCTGCTCTTGCTTATAAAGTTTCTAGAATTTTAAAGATAGAGGTACAAACAGCAATAGGGTCACGTTAGCGGATTTTGAGTTATAGAGTGGTTCATAAAACGATTAGAGCACGTTAGTGTGGTGACTCAAATAACGATTGGATTTCGTTTGTTTGGAGGCTCATATAATGATTGGGTCACAACGACGGTCATATAACGACGGTCACAATGAGGAAACAGTCGAAACGATATGAAGATAGATAGACAGGAGAACAAACTGATGTTTAGATTTTAAATGAAACTATACCAAGGCTACCCATCAAAATTTCAGGAAATTCGGTACGGGTGTCCTTCCGTGATGATAAGACAAATTGATTTATTTTCAATTTTATTTATATGAACTGGTTCAGAATGTTCTCTTTCCAACCATGTATAACATTAGTTAATCCATAAACTAGAAAATGAAAAATATTTTTTTTGTTTCCATATGTCACCAGAAAAATGCTTTTGTTTCCAAAACATTTTTGCTGTATTTTCTCGCTGCTTTTCTCAGAATGTGATTTTTTACTGTTTGTGTTCCTTTTGCCAATAAATACTATGCACAGCACTTTGAAATTTCTATGATATATTTAGGCCATATGCGCGCACATTTTAACACGAGATTTTGAAGCACGTTATTTACTTTTATTCAACAAAATAAATATTTTAGAATTTTGATCTTAGTGGGTGGGGGTGGGGGAGGGGACCATAATTTGAAAATTTAGTTCTACTGTAATGAAAGCAAAACGAAAGCTGGTCAGAAGAGCAAAGGAAAGGAAAGTTAAGTTAGGCCACCACAAATCTTGGATGTGAACACATGCAAGGAATAATGTTGTTGTTGAGATCCAGACCGTCCCACCTACCAGAAGGGTACATACAAGGAATGCGTGTGTGTGTGTGTGTGTGTGTGAAAGCCCCAGGCCGTCCGGCTCGTCCAGAGGACTTGGAGCAACAGGATGGACGACCGGGAAGGATGTGTGTGTGTTGTTGTTGTTGTTGTTGTTGAGACCCAGACCGTCCGACCTACCAGAAAGGTGTAAGGTAACTGTATGGACGGCCGGGAAGTGCCACCCAATTTAGACCGGAACCCAGTGGGGGTGGCATCCACAGGGACCGTACCCTCCTTCCCCTACCACCAACCTCTCGGAAGGACTTACGGACCCACATGTTTAACGTGATCGTACTCCGCATGAACACGGCGGCATTTGTGGCAGCGTGCAAATCTAGCGCGCAAACCACGGGGATACCGCACCCGAGATGGCCAACAGCACGCGGCGTTCCGAGGTGGTCACCCACCAAGTACTAACCGCGCCCGATGCTGCTTCACTTCGGTGATCTAACGAGAACCGGTGTTTTCAGCACGGTACGGCCGTTGGCCTGGATGTGTGTGTGTGAAGAAAGTTATTATAATACAATAAAAATTTGCGAGTGCTTACGTTTCGCAATATGTAAACTATGGCTTCATGAAAACTTTACGGTTTTCAATGAGTGATGTATCTGTGGGAGAAAAAATAGACTCAAGAATAATTTGAAAAGTAATGAAAATTGTCATAATTATGCTATCAAGTCGATTTTCACTCTACTCCATTGTTCATTAATGTCTTTATTTTTTTTTGTCTTGGTAGCATTCCTAAAGTGAGTTTAAAATAAAAGAAGCAAACATTTTTAGAATTTAGTCAATTTTTTATATTTTATATAATTACAATTTCAGTGTTTTTATATTTAAATATACATGTATTTTGAAGAAAAATATTTGGTACCTCCTTCTAGATTCCTTTCTGTTTTCGGCATAACATCTGACTCATTCGGGAGAGATGCTTCAATGAAGGAGTTTAAAAAGAAATTATAATTGCTTATTGAGTAATTTATAATCTATTTTATCCTAATACATACGTTTTTTAAATGTAAATAAATTATTATGACTACATAAGTTTCTTGCTCATGCACCATGGGTCACAGAATATTGATTTTAAAAAAGGTGCTTAATCTATCCCGGATTTAACCCTGCTATAAAGTTATTAAAAAAGTATATCTATTTGAAAATGTATCTTGCCTTTACAATATTAATCTCTTCTTACTTTTGAAAGCTACACTTAATTTTATACTCATTTATATGGACATAATCATATTATTACTTTAGAACTAACTATTCTCCATTAATGTCTTGATTTTATGGCATTTGAACAAAATATGAACCAAATATTTCAAAAGGATATTAATTTTAATATATTTAATGGGGCACAAAGGAAGATTATTAATGTACATTAAATTGCCCTTAATTGCAGACTTTCATCATCATTAATTAAAGGATCGAAATAATAAGATTTGTTGGCTTATTTAAATGTATCTCTATTAATTAAATCTGCACGTGCTCAGCTAGAATTAGACAGCTTCATCAATTTATTCAAGCTAATATATTTAAATGAGGTAATAGCCTTCAGCTTTCATACAGTCTTTAGAATGGTGTTCATTGTCATACAGCAATTTCAATAAAAAATTTAATGATGGATAGATCATGTCATTCAGTAATGTAGCCTGTTGAGTTTCTATAACCATCCAATTTATTATACTTTAACGATTAGGATACAATGTTATGAAATTTACGTTACGGGCAATATAACCACTTGGGATTAAATTGTGGTATTAGATTTTAGCGGAATACAACTTAAGCATAATTGAATAAACATAATTTTATTTCACAATTACGTACATAAAAGTGCAGCTAATCACCTAGACTCATGGACAGTGGTACGTGGACGGTGGTTTAACCTCCATGGTGTCAAGCAAATTGACACCATAGAGGTAACGCAGATATATATATATATATATATATATATATATATATATATCTGCGTTATTTATATCTGCGTTATTATATATCCATATATAGCAATATATATATATATATATATATATATATATATATATTGCTATATATAGATATATAATATATATCTGCTATAGATAGATATATATGTATACATATATATATATTAGAAAAATGTAATAATAAAAAATTCAAGTAATATTAACATCACCATAGAAGCAATACCACGGCCATAATTCCGATAAGAGAAAAGAACAGCACTGGCACAAATTCGATGATTAATCAGAATTAAATTCATCTTCAGGTCTGTGTATTTAATTCTAATTAAACCAAACAAATGCCTGTTTCAAATTGAGCAATAGTACATTACTTTAAATACTCAAACTCAGACTTCAGGCATCAAAAGATGAAAAAATGAATATAAGAAAATTTGTATTACCATATGGCATGAACCCTTTTTCTTTCACCACGTGTATACGCGATCAACCTCAACAACTTAAATTATCTAGAAGCACCGGAATGAACAAGTCGAAATACAACCAGGGAGGCAGTACGAACGTCTACAGCTACACTCCCAGACCCGTCCAGTGAGTCAGAGCAGGAGACAGGACTATTACCCGTATAAGAAAAAAAGAATATGAACATAAAGCAAAGATGAAAATTCTTACTAAATAAGAGATTCATTGAAGAAATGGATAATCGAGGATGCCACTATACACCATTATAAGAGGTCTCAAATCGTAGTTTCAAAGTGGCTCAAGTTAAAAAAAATTTTAGCGAAAATAAAATTGAATACATTAATATTAATGTATCTTATTTTCCGATTTTTCTATTTATATATATATATATATATATATATATATATATATATATATGTATATTTAGCCACTATAATTGGGAAAGTTTTCTTGGATGTTATCAAGTGGAAGTTGATACACTGAGTTGATAATTTTAATAACGAATTTGGGAGGATACGCATTATTCGCTGTGCTCAATAATTCCATAAAATGTGCTAAGTTATAATTTTCGTCACAAATTTTATTGATTCTAAGAACCTGGTTTATTATAATATTTCTAAAAACAGATAGATGCAGACAAGAGTCAAAATGTTGAATTTTTTATGTATTAAATTTAAAATCCTGTCTTTTATCATACAAGTTTATAACCATATTACAATTTTGCAAATTTAAATTTAAATCTAAAAAGTTTGCAGCATTAGAGTCATTATTACTTGCATTTAATTGTAAATTATTAGGATAAAAGTTAAATACTATAGGGATATTATTAAGGGATACACATAATATGTCATCCAAATATCTAAACATGTGCATATTATGCAAGCTTGGATTAAATATATATATTCCGTTTCTTCCTGTACGTTATATTTTTGCAAAGCATGCTAGTAACATTCTTCAGCTCAAACTCTGAAGATCGATTTATGTATATATCAAATATTCATTGGTATGATTTTCAAGATGATCGGTTAGAAAAGAAATGTTGCAAGGAATGTTGATAATCGCAGGGAATGGCGCACGATAATCTATAAGGGAATTATCTTGTAGATAATAAGCGTAGGTGAACTTTATCACTTAATTTTATTTTGACATTTGCGCGTGTTATTTTTCAGCTCAACCCTTTGGCTCGTTTGTATAATCTCTTGCTTTAACGGACCTTACGTCTCTAATTTACAGTCACCAAACTTTGCATTTTTAATAATAAAATCCTGATTTATAAATATAATTTTGATTTAATGAAATTATCTCCGATCATTTTTATTAATATTGTATAAAGTATAAGAAAACAAAATACTATATGTAATACGAATACATGCGCAATACAGAAGTCTTGACCTTCTTAAGTTAAAGTACCCCCTTCTTTCCTAATTCTTATTCAAATTAATTTCTCTTGTCTCGCGCTTGCCGTGATCTTAGTAAATTCTATCCCACGCCATTAATATTAACACATAAGTTCATCCCTTCTTTTTGTCGACATCTATATTTTTATCAAATAGTTTCAATAGCATATCAAATAGTTTCAACAGTATATCAAATAGTTTCAATAGTATATCAAATATTATCAAATAGTTTCAATAGTATCAGTTTCTCAGCCTTGGACAAATATAATCTAAAGTATACGACCAAAATACGCCATCATATAAACTTCCCCCCAGTAAAAGCTCCTCTGTCACATTCCTCTTTGTATAGAAACACATAGGATCGCATGTTTTCCATGAACAGGCGAGAATATACTCGTCGACAACCCTTAAAATTTCTGTATCAGCAAACGAACACGTTGGAACGCATTCTCTCTCCGAAGTAAATGTGTAAAATTTTGCTGTGAGTGCCAAATTTCTCTAAGGATGGTTCGCTTCGAATTTCCATCCCTGTACTCTTATATAAGTGGATAAATGAAATGTGAATAAATAGGATTTAAGTAATAATGATATCAGCTACCTATTACACGCATACCCGTCCACCACACGATACATAGCTGAGTATATATCTAGATATAAACTGCGACAGCTAATGATGTTACAGACGACAGGTAACAAAACAGAAAATCCCTCACTGACTGTAGCTATTTGTTTTCTAATATACGTACTATCAATTTCTGCTTAAAGAAATCGATTTAATTTACATTTTAATCTAATCATACAAGAACAAATTATGAGATTAACTTCCCAGTAGGGTTTATAAAGCGGAGATAAATAAAAATCCATCATTACCTGCACCCTTTAAGCTCGCTCTATAACGGAATGTTCCCGCTTGAAAACTCATCACTCATAACTGAAATCACCATTTCATATTTATCAGTAATCAGCATCCAGGGTTTTAAGAAATAAATGACCTTTCAGTCTGCTACAGCCAATGACTGTAGTCCTAGCAAAACGGGGACTGTCTAACATGAAGTACTTTATGGGGTCATCACGCGCTAAGGCAGCAGATAAGGCAAGAACTCATATTCTTTCTGATCCTATCGTTTGATGAAGGGGAAAAGAATTGCACTGGAAAATGCCAGGCTCACTATTGAATAAAGAATTACAGTAATCTTTGCGTATCTCAGTTGTTGTGTACTTTTCGTGACTTCCAGTTTTATGAAAAGTGAATGTGGCCAGGAACATAACTCACGGAATAGGCCTTTTATTTTATTTTGAGTAATTACTTTCTGGTAATCTTAATGGGTTGCATGAAATGGTAGAGTGATGTAAAATATGTTTCAGAGCTTAAAAGCATATTAAATGAATGGGAGGTTTTGGAAGATGTGGAGGTAAGACTGAGCTTCGGTCAGTGGCACAGCCAGAATAATTTTCTGGAGGATGTTATTTTTCCTTAAGTTCTATCCGTAAAGATGAGAATGTATGAAATTAAAATATTAAAATGTTTACATTTAAAATCAAGTTTAAAATATTTAGATTTCTTTTTTAAAGAATAAACACTTTGCAGAGTCCACTTCGACAATAAGTGCTTGCAATTTCGTCCCAGTAGCTCAACGGTAGAGCACCGGCTGGCCAATTCGGAGATCCAGGGTTCGATTCCCGGCTTGGGCAGCAAAGTTCTTTACAACTTTATAATAAAATACTTTATTTGATCGCACTAAAAGACGTTAAAATCATATTAAAAGCCCGAGCGCTTTAGGACGTCAAACGTTATCATAACAGTCAATTGAGAAAAAAGAAAATAAGTTGGCCTTTATACCCAGTCGAAAACCGCAAACAAAATTTGCATATGAATTACCAGATTACGCAAGGGAAACTATTGGAATTAAAAACATTTAATTATAAAAAAAAATGCAGCAGAAGTAAAATATAAAAATAACAAAATTAGATGCCTAAAAATTCAAACAAAGATTTAACTCTCAAAGAGTCGAGAATGAGGTGGCACACGAAACTGAGGTTTTGAATAGGGTTCAAATTACAAATGGAGTCACGATAAATGCAAATAAAGAGATATTCAAAAAGCAAACTACTACTTAGATTATTACAATTAGTTAAGAGAAAGGTTTTATCAGAAACCGGGATAAAGTTACCATTAATAACAATTTGGGATAAAGCAGTGGAAAGCTTATTATTTTTTAATATCACGCACATGGTCGGATAATCTAATGCCAACAGTACGTTAGTACTGACAAGATGAAATTTATAACTATTTTCAGAGGAATGGAAGGGGGACAACAAACACCCCGGCCTGATTTAAAATATTACATTTATACTTATCGGTTAACATGGGTATTTACACGGTTACCATGGGTATTATACGGTTACCATGGGTATTACAAAGATTTTGGCAACCATAAGGACTTTTCAAGGACCCCTGTATGCAGTAAGAATTTATGAAACACCTAAGAACTATACCATTGTCACTAAAGAATAATCTGCATTCTATAACATTCAATTGCTGGGCACACAGAGCTACAAAAATTAAAAACAGTTATTTCAAGAAGTCCACGTGGTATGCAAAGAAAAATTCTGAAGAAATTGGTTTGCAGAAAATACATATAAAATACAGAAAATTAAAAAGTTCCTCTGATAGGGTTTCGCGAGTCTCAACTGTGTTGGGATCATTGTCTTAGTAGTTCCATCCGCAATTTTATACTTGGTAGTAAAAACTTAAACCTGCACAGCAATAAATCAAACTCCCAATTAAGCGCCTGTATATAAACAAATACATATAAATATGTTACTGTAGTTTTAAATTATGCCTAAAGCAGGTGTTGACAAGCGTAACATTCGACACAGAATGTAATGAAAGAGCGGAGACTGGAGACAGTGTAAAGATTCAACTAGGGTGAAATTGCTTTATGCTCCAATGCTCGAAGTACAAAAAGAGCACTGTTTGGGTTGCCATGATGCTCTTAAGCCTTGATTTTACAGTTCATTATCTTTAAACAGCTTTCTCGGCTAACTTTAGCCTCGAGCATTCGACAGCAAAAGTGATTGACACTAATGAATTGCAATACAAGGATGTTCATCTTTTCTGTGTTTTCATTTGCACTGTTTGCATAAGCAGACGTTATTACCGTGAACTTTAATCATATATAATGTTGGAAAATTCCAGTAGTTGAAATGTTTAAAAACTGCTATTTGTAAGAACACTTCCTCTAAGAAAAAATGCCTCATAGATAAAATGGACATGTGAAAGGGAAATTAAAAAAGTTTAAAAATCATACACGGGTACTCTTATACTTTGTCCTTTTATTTTACTCAAATGTCTTTATGAGTTGTGCATAAGATGATAATACGTACTAATGATAAGATATTATAATAATATCGTTAGTACTAATGGTAAGATTTTAATAATAAGATCTAGATTTAAGAGATTTTAATAATACGAATGCACTAATGGTATAAAAAATCTCCCCCTTCCCATCTAAAATGCAAAATAACTAAATATAAAAACTTTGATTTTGAGGTATATATATATATATATATATATATATACGTATATATAAATATACGTTTATACGTTATATATACAGGGTCTTTCAAAAGTTCGTATAAAATTTAAAAATTCATTAAAAATCGAAAAATCATCGCATTGAGATACGGTTTGTACCATAATTATTGTCAAAATGGGGGGTTTTTTTGACGTGAAAATTTTTTGTAGTTCAAAAAATCACCTATAAGTGGCGCTTACACGAATACATCTTCCAGAAGTATGTAAATGAGGCTGTTATAAAAGAGCTGTAGTGCTCTGTGGATTCTTCATTTTATTCATTAGTAAATGGTGCAAAGAGGAAGGTTTTGCGAGAATGTTAACTTTGATCAAGAAAGCCTTGTTAGTGAAGCTGTATTACGTGAGCGGAGAATCAGCATCAAATGCTTTGCGAAAATTCCGATTTAGGAAAAATCTAAAGAAAGGAAAAGGTCCTATATCACCTGTTCTGGGTTACTGAAGCTTGTCACACGATTTGAAGAAACTGGATGTTTGGAGGATCGTCCACGAAGTGGAAGACCATCGTGCCAGTGCTGTGGCATCTGAAATTGAAAACCTAGCAACTGAAACAGCGGCTGGGACTAGCAGCGCTTCTGAAGCTGCAAGGCGATTGGATATTCCTGTATCCTCGGTATAGCGTATTCTTCACGGTATTTTAAATCTGTATCCTTACAAATTACAATCACGGCATCAGCTTTTACCGGCAGATACCGCACAGCGAGAAACGTTTGCCAAATGGGCTATGTCAAAAATCGTACAGGAACCACAGTGGTTATTTAATGTGTTATGGACAGACGAAGCCCACTTTTCACTGCATGGAAATAGGAACACACACAACTGTCGTATATGGGCGATTTCTAATCAACGTGAGTCCATAGAGCAGCCACTTCATTCACCACGAGTGGCAATTTGGTGTGGCTTCACTGACTCTTACATTCTGGGACCCTTTTTTTTCGAGGAGTTTAGCTCAAGTACTGGTTAGAAAACTTGCACAGTAAACGCACAGAGTTATTTGACTCTTCTGCATGAGCAAGTCGTACCGTCTTTGTGAAAACGAAATGTGATATCTACTGTAACATTTATGCAAGATGGAGCACCATCTCACATCGCAACTCCAGTAAAGAAATTTCTAATTGACACCTTCGGGGAAGACAGACTTATCAGTAGGCATTGCAAGATCCCATGGCCTCCAGATTTGACACCCGTTGATTTTTAGTTGTGGGGGTATTTAAAGTCACGAGTTTATCAATCAGGCCCTTCCACATTGTCGGAACTAAAAGATTCCATTCGTCGTGAAGTGAGTTTCATCCATCCAGACAAGCTGCATTCTGTAGTTACAGTTACGGGTGTTTTCACTCGCCTGAATTGTGCCATACCTTGTGGAGGAGATTATGTCGAACACATGATACTATTAACACATAATAAAGGTACTGAACGCACAGTAAGTTATCTTCTTTGTCCTTCCAATGCGTTCAGCGCCATCTGTAGGTGATTTTTTAAACTACAAAATATTTTCACGTTAAAAAGAACCCCCGTCATGACAATACTTATGGTACAAACAGTATTTCAATGCAATGATTTTTCGATTTTTAATGAATTTTTGAAGTTTATATGGATTTTTGAAAGACCCTGTATATATATACGTATATAATACGTATATACGTTATATATACGTATATATATATATATATACGTATATATAACGTATATATAACGCATATATAACGTATATATATATATATATATATATATATATATATAAAAATGAATATTACCACAGAAACTCGTAAACAACTAGACAGAAAATAAGAAACCAATATACAATACGCGCATAATGCAGCAGACAAGTATATGGGTAAATATTTGAAATGTAATAATAAGAATTATGTAAAAATAAAAAAATACAATTCAAGCAATATTAACATCACCATAGAAGCAAATTCAAATCCATAATGCCGATAAGAGAAAAGAACAGCACCATCCCAAATTCGATGATTAATTAGAATTAAATTCATCGTCAGGTCTGAGTATTTAATTCCAATTAACCCAAACAAATGCCTGTTTCAGATTAAGCAATAGTACATTACTATAAATACTTAAACTCAGACTACAGGCAACAAAAAATGAAAAAAGGATACAGCAAGAAAATTGTATTACCATGCGGCATGAACCATTCTTCCACCACGTGTATACACGATCAACCTCAACAGCTCAATCTGGAAGCACCGGAGTGAACAAGTCGAAATTCTACCAGGGAGGCAGTACGAACGTTCACGGAGTTACTCCCAAACCCGTCCAGTGAGTCTAAGCTGGAGACTGGACAAGCAATTCAGAACACAACCTCCCAAACATGCAAACATGAATATGAATATGAATCAAAGATGAAAATTCCTACTAAACAAGTAATTCATATGAAAAATGGATAATCGAGAATGCCACTATACACCATTATAAGGGCGCTCAAAACCTAGTTTCAATACTGACAAAAGTTACATTTTTTTGCGAAAATAAAATTCAAAACATTAATGTTAATGCATCTTATTTTCCTATTTTTTGATTTTTCTAATGTTTTTGACTTAGTTTATTATTTTTCATTTTTATTTATATAATTAATAATTTTATATATAATATATATATATATATATATATATATATATATATATATATTTTTTTTTTTTTTTTTTTTTTTTCCCCTACTGTATGTTAGTCACTATAATTGGGAATGTTTTCTAGGATGTTATCGAGTGAAATTTGATACACTGAGTTGATAATTTTAATAACAAACTTGGGGGGATATGCATTATTAGTCGCTGTACTCAATAATTCCATAAAGTGCGCTAATTTATAATCTTCATCACAAATTTTATTGATTCTAAGAGCCTGGTTTATTATAATATTTCTAAATACAGATATATGCAAACAAGAGTCAAAATGTTGAATTTTTGATGTATTAAATTTAAAATCCTGTCTTTTATCATACAAGTTTATAACCATATTACAATTTTGTAAATTTAAATTTAAATCTAAAAAGTTTGCAACATTTGTGTCATTATTACTTGCATTTAATTGTAAATTTTTTGGATAAAAGTTTAATACTATAGGGATATTATTATTTGGGGATACACATAAAATGTCATCTAAATATCTAAACATGTGCATATTATGCAAGCTAGGATTAATGTTTTTTTCATAGAAGAATAAATACAGATTAGCTAACAATGATGAGGCACACCCCCCTTGTGGGATACCAACCTGTTGTTTAAAAAAAGTACCACCATGTTGAATATAATTCTCATAAAGAGTGAAGTTAAGTAATTTTTTAAATAGAAAATTTGAATATTTTAAGTTGATATTATATTTTTAAAAAATTCCTAATATAACTTTATACAGATCATCTATATTAATATTATTAAACAAATCTTTGAAATCAAAGGTATAAATACTACGAATATTTGTAAGAGTTTTCAATTTCTTAACTAATTCAAAACTGTTTTTTACAATATGACAATTATTTGAGATTTCATCTGACAAGGATATTTCATGTAATATCTTTAATAATAATTTTCCAGCATTAGTAATGTAAGAATTATGCCCACTGGTAATGGTTCGAAAAGCAACAGGGGATTTATGAAACTTGGGTACTAAAACAATATATGGAATGTTATTACAACTATTTTTTAGATGGATTTGCTTATATTTGGCTGATATTCTATTGTATAAGATTTTAAGATTAGTTTTATGTAATTTATAGATTTGATTATTAAGTAAGTGTGACTGAAGGGTATTTTTATAATAATATTTACATATAATTGAGTAGTTTCCACATGCTTTATCGACATATGTAATGACAAAATCATTTTGTATTTCTTTAATATCATTTTTAATTGAATTAAGTTTATATGAATTATTAATTTTCTGATTATATATATAATGATTTAAGTATTTCTCTATTAAGACTCTCCAGGGTTTAAAGGCTTCTACAGGGATTTGATATTTATAACTGATTTTATAGATAAATTTATTTAAGTCAAGAAATAAACCTTTACAAATTAATTTATGTTTAAATTTAGTAGGTAGAGTCTGAGTTTAAGTATTTATAGTAATGTACTATTGCTTAATCTGAAACAGGCATTTGTTTGGGTTAATTGGAATTAAATACTCAGACCTGACGATGAATTTAATTCTAATTAATCATCGAATTTGGGATGGTGCTGTTCTTTTCTCTTATCGGCATTATGGATTTGAATTTGCTTCTATGGTGATGTTAATATTGCTTGAATTGTATTTTTTTATTTTTACATAATTCTTATTATTACATTTCAAATATATATATATATATATATATATATATATATATATATAAATTATCAACTCAGTGTATCAACTTCCACACTCGATAACATCCAAGACAACTTTTCCAATTATAGTGGCTAATAATATGGAGACAAAATATATATATATATTATAATTATTTTTTAATTATATAATTAAATAAAAATGACTAATAATAAAATAAACTAAGAAAATTAGAAAAATAAAAATCGGAAAATAAGATGATACATTAATATTAATGTTTTGAATTTTATTTTCGCTAAGAAGTTGTAACTTTAAACAATTTGATACTACGATTTGAGTGCCCTTTTAATGGTGTATAGTGGCATTCTCGTTTATCCATTTCTCCTTTGAATCACTTGTTTAGTAAGAATTTTCATCTATGTTTCATACTCATATTCTGTTTTACTTATTTGGGTAATTGTCCTGTCTCCGGCTCTGGCTCACTGGACGGGTCTGGGAGGGTTGCTGTGAACGTATGTTCTGCCTTCTAGGTTGTATTTCGTCATGTTCATTCCGGTGCTTCTCGATATTTTTCATACTGTTGCGGTTGGTCGCACTTACACGTGGTGAAAGAAGAAGGGTTCCGCGTCATGGTATTAATAGATTTCCTAATTTTTCTCTTGTTCATTTTTTCATCTTGTCTGTGCCATCATCTGTGCCTGTAGTCTGAGTTTGGGCATTTATAGTAATGTACTAATGACCAATCTGAAACAGGCATTTGTTTGGGTTAATTAGAATTAAATACTCAGACTTGAAGATGAATTTAATTCTAGTTAATCTTCGAATTTGGGCCGGTGTTTTCTTTTCTATTATAGGCATTATGGCCGTGGATTTGCTTCTATGGTGATGTTAATATTTCACGATTACTTCAACTGAATATTTTTATTATTACATTTTCATAATATATTTATATATATATATATATATATATATTAATGTCATATAAAAGATACGAATATAAGATTTAAAATTAACGAGACAAGTAGGCGCAATGCTGCTCTAAATTGTCTAGTATAATAACCCCCCCCCCCTTTTTTGAGATTTCTTTGTAGAATTTTTCTCTTTTATATATATATATATATATATATATATATATATATATATATATATATATACATATATATATATAAATTACGAAAGCAATTTCTTAAGAAAAGGATTATTGATTACTGCAATTATAGTTATTCCAACTGTGCAGAAGGCAGCTACTAATAAGAATAGAAAAACCTAAGAAACAATCATAACCGGATACAATAGCAATCGAAGTAAGAGAATTTTGGAACTATTTACCTTGAGCCGTTATCAGGGCCAATCTGAAAGCAAATAGTCCCAAACAAATCCTAGCTGATCAATATACTATATTAATATGAATTAATTTAAAATTTGAGCTAACTATTTTGCGATTGCCTGCCAAGTCAATTTCCACATTCAATGGACACAAAAAATGGATGAAACCTGCATATATCGACTAGCAATCGACCTCGATTTACATTCGATTCAAAAAAGGTAATTATATGCAAAGTAATGCTGACTCCCACAGACACAACGAAAATGCTTATAATTGAGATAATCAATTGGACAAGAAATGCCTAAAATAAAATCTTGAAAGTGAATATTTAAAAATGTTTTTTCAAATAATGCAAGATTACACATTTACCAATTATCAAAATATCAAATCAGCAGAATAGTTTTACTTTTAATAAATTTAATTTTGAAGTTCTGCTTTTTAAAACTGCCAGAAAGAAAGGTTTTTCATTTACGGTTCTTTTGATTATTAGAGAACTCAAGTTGTAACAATTCAACCTTGAGATTAATAAAATTGAATTTCTTTGTGCGTTGAATGTCTATTTTGTTGCGTTCAAATTAAGATGTTGCAAATATACCCGACGTTTCTTAAGATTTAAATTTTGCTCAAACTGTAATAGCGATTTATACTATAATAGCGATTATTTATCACATTATTTTTCAAAACAATCCATTTAAAAAATAAAAATATAAAATATATAATTTGAATCTAAAAAATTACTTTCATTTTTAATAAAGCAAATATGGAGAATAAAAAGTTCTGGTTCCGGCTGCAAATTAATGTATAAAAATATGAAGTTTAGTACTATTTGTTATCCCGTTTCAACAATCAATTAAACACAACAAAAATATATTAATTTGAAAAACCCTTGATAAAATAAAGATATGACTTAAACAAGAAAGATCAATCAAACATTGATTATGAAACACTTTCCAACTGAAATGCAATTTTATTTAAACATCTCTAAAATGCGATACATTCAGAGCTGAATATTTTAAATTATCACAGCACTACAATAATTTATTACATTTGAAAACTTAAAGCTTCATCGAAAAAAAAATAACTTTATTCAAATGACGTAATCGATATAAATCGTCTGGCTCGATATAAATCGTATGCAAAAGCAGTGAATATTTCATTCATACACTTTTATTCCAGACTCCAAAGTGAAATAATTTTGTGTGAAAAAAATTCAGCAATTCTTATACAACTCATATTATAATCACTTGTTTACATTCTGCATACATTAAAATTAGGCTTCGTTGTAGAAATAATCAAAGTTTGATGATCATTTAAACTCAAAAATATTGTAATTGCGTTGGCACAGAATATAGATGCACAGAAAATAGGCAAAAACAAAACGATTTTATGACGGATGCAACAATAAATATAAATTTAAAAGAATTTTTAAAATCCTGATTTTTACACTGGGAAATAAAAATGAATGCCATATCTTATTTTGAAGTGGGTAACGTCATCACTTCATATTATATGGGTGTAATTATTGTTTTAATTTTTATTTAAAAAACTACCGAACATATTTTGTAGACAGACAGAATGAACAAAGTCATAAACACTTTTCAACGATATTGGAAAGTGTTAAATATAAAAATAAAAAGATCCCTGTAATCTTACGTCAAAACACATAATATTTAAAAACATAATTCAGAATTTAACACCTCCCATTTATTCAATTTTTTATCTAGCAATTTTGTTATTACTTAGGTCAAATAAATGAAGCAAGAAAGATCAATCATGCATAAAGCATTGATTATGAAACACGTTCCAACTGCAATGCAATTTTATTTAAGCATCTCTAAAATGCAATACATTCAGCGGTGATAGTTTTAAAATTATCACAATATCACAATACTACAATAATTTATGCAATACATTCAGCGGTGATAGTTTTAAAATTATCACAATATCACAATACTACAATAATTTATTATATTTGAAAACTTAAAACTTCATCGAAAAACAAATGAACTTTATTCAAGTAACGTCATCGAAATATAAATCACCTGGCTCTGTATATACAAGCAGTGAATATTTCATTCATAAACTTTATTTCCATTCCGTCCATTCAGCGGCGATATTTTTAAAATTATCACAATACTACAATAATTTATTTTACTTAAAGACTTAAAATCATGGATGAAGAAGTACTTTCTAACTCCACGCTAAAAAGGCAATACTATAGAATCGTCTGCTTCTCTATGTAAAATCAATGAATGTTTCATTTATATCAGCTGTATTACAGACTCCAGAGCTAAATATTTTTACGTTAAAGAAATTCAGCAATTCTTATACAACTCATCTTACAATCACTTGTTTATATTTCACATTCATTATAGTTAGGCTTCATTGTAGAAGTAATCAAAGTTTGAAAATCACTTAAACTCCATTGTAATTGCGTTGGCGCAGTATATAGATGGACAGAAGAAAATAAAAAATAAAGCGGTTTTCGAACGGATGCAACAATGTAAATTAAAAAGAACTTTAAAAATCGCGATTTTGACACAAGATGGATACCATATTTTATTTTGAAGTGGGTCACGTGATCTTTTCATGTAATATGGGGTGCAATTATTATTTTAATTTTTATTTAAAAACTACCGAACATATTTTGTTGAACTTTTTTTATATATTTTACGGGATAATTTGAATATTTCCTAAAATTTTCGATGTAATTTGTGAATTTTTAATTCGCTTGAAAATTGTTTGAAAAATTAGGTCCCATAGGGTTCAATGTATTTCATTTTTTCAACCCAGGTTCAATCCAAAACTAATTAGGTGATATTATTCATTTACATTCCCATATGTCCCACAGACCGCCTCAACAGCATACTGAAATTTCATTTTGATAAAGTCATTTTTACGGCAAGTATCGGCAGACACGGCAGACAAAAATTAAAAAAATAATTACACCCTTATTATATGAAGAGATCACGTGACCCACTTGAAAATAAATTATGGTATTCATCTTTTTTTTCCCAATATAAAAATCGTGATTTTAAAGGTTCTTTTAAATCTGTTTTTAGTGATGCATCCGTCTTAAAACGGCTTCATTTTTGCGTATTTTCTGTGTATCTATGTTCTGCGCCAACGCAATTACAATATTTTTAAGTCAAAATGACCATCAAAATTTGATTATTTTTACAACGAAGACTAATTTTAATCGATGCAGAATGTAAACACATCAAGCGATTGCAAGACGAGTTGTATAAGACTTGCTGAATTTTTTTCACACAAAATTATTTAGCTCTGGAGTCTGGAATATGAGTGATATGAATGAACTAATCATTGCTTTTGCATAGAGAGCCGGATGATTTATTTTTCGATGACGTCATTTGAATAAGACTCATTTTTTCTATGAAGTTTCATGTTTCCAAATGTAATACATTAATGTGGTATTGTGATAATTTGAAATATATCAGCGCTGAATATATCGCATTTTAGAGATGTTTAAATAAAATTGAAATTTCGGTTGGAAGTGTTTCATAATCAATGGTTTATTCATGATTGATATTTCTTGTTTATTTTGTCTTTCTTTGACCTTTAGACCTAGAAATTCGATATATTGAAGTAGTAACCCGCAGTAATAAGAACAAAACTAAATATGGGGGGAAATCTGTCAAAAGCTGTGGATTTGTATACGCAACAGACAGACCCAATTTTCTAGTTACAGGGTTCTTTGAAAAGTTCTTAACAACCTTAAAACGTTTATAATGCAAAATCCATGAGTATACTAGCTATCTCTATCTTGACCATGAAATTTTGAAAACTCTCTTCTAGTTTTATCGTCATCCGGTAATGGCAATGAAAATAGAAGAGAATCTTCAAAGTTGGGATAATGAACTCAGCGACAAGAGAGATAGACGACAAAAGTCAATTTCAAAGTTGTAAAAATTTTGCCTAATTAGTAGTAATCGACAATAAAATTGCTGCAAAAAGCATTTATTAGACACAACATGGTTATTTGCAAATTTCTTCTTGCAATATCGTCCCAGTAACTCAACTGTAGAGCGTCAGATGGCCAGTTCGAAGATCAAAGTTTCGATTCCCGGTTATGGCAGCAATGTTCTTTACAATGGCGCCCGAACAGATTAAACCTGCAAGTTAGTGCAAATATGTGGGAGGTTCGAAAGTAACCCTAGTACGATTAGCACGGATTCAGTGGACTCTGGGGTATGGAGTGCCGATTTCAAATCAAGAGGGCAGCGACGTTTCAGGATACTATCCTGGGTAAAAATAATAGTATCAAGAAGATAACCTGATATAAAAAATAGCAGAAGGCGGTCAGTCAAATTGCCATTTGCATGCCAATCTAACATTAGAGATAAGAGAATACAGGATTCACTTCGAAATATAAGCTTGTCATTTCGTCCCAGTAGCTCAAAGGTAAAGCGTCTTCTGGCCAGTTTAAAGATCCATGGGTTCGATTCCAGGTTGGGACAGGAAGGTTCTTTACAACTTACATACACACCTTTCTGGTAGGTCGGACGGTCTGGGACTTAACAACAACAACTTACATACACGGGAATTTAATGTGAAGCCTATTCAAAAATTTTCCTGTTTCAAATCAAGAGGGTAACGACCACGCAGGATACTAACTTGGGTAAAAATAATAGTATCTAGAGGAAAACATGAGATAAAAATATTAGGAGGTGGTCAGTCATATTGCCAGTTGCACGCCAATCTAACATTAGAGATGGGAGAAATTCCCAGTAGCTCAAGGGTAAACCGTCTTCTGGAAAGTTCAAAGATCTGTGGCAGCAGCCGACTCTGCTTCTGCCAAAAGACATCGATTGAAGATGCTAGGAATCAGTACCCGAATTATAAGTTCGGAGCCGAAGCTAGCTTTTGCTCTAACCTTATAATGTCTGCCTTGTAAGCACCGGAGTAGAATCCCCGCAGATCCATAGGTTCGATTCCCGGTTGGGACAATAAGGTTCTATACAACTTACATACACGGGAATTTAATGTGAAGCCTGTTCAAAATTCCCTCTGTCGGCAATAATCTATATTTGAATTCGAGAAAAAATATGACCGCGTACTTTCACAAGCATTATGCAGGTGTCACTTTGTTACAGTTAATGATGATATGACATTTTAACAGGTATTTTTTACCCTTCATATACCCGTTTCGGGTGCTCCTAAAGTATGTACCTATTAATTAGATAATCTTCCACAATTTTGCAAATGGCATTTTCTTCTACCTCGCTTCATTGTCGAGTTTTCTATCATAACTTTTAAAATTATCCGTTAGGGATGCTGCAATAGCTTTTATTCGATTGGAAATGGTCACTTTACTATAGATAGATCTAACATGTACACCCTGTACAAACTTTTCTGAGTTTAAAAATGCTCAGCGAGATATAACCTATAAATTGCTAATTATATAGATCAGAGGCAAATGATGTTTTTACGTATGCCAACTGCTTATTATCACATTCACACTTAGACGTAGCCAGGATCTCGAAAAGGAGGTTCATAGCTGAATGCTGCCGTACTTACTTGGATAAAGTTAAGCTTCTTGCTTGTACTGAAGGAGAAGCTATTTTACTTTCCCTGCAATACATGGTAATGTATAAGGAAAGTATTACAATCGTGCCGAAAATCGCAAATCGATTTTTCGACGGATCTATACGTTTTGGGACCTCAAGAACATGAAAAAACCATTTTTAGCGTGACGTCTGTGTATGTGTGTCTGTATATCTGTCTATCTACGCAGATCCACTCTAACTGCAAATCCACTCTAACTAAAAAACTAATTGACCGAATTTCATAAAGTTTGGTAGCTAAGTCTCTTGTGGGTGACCCTGGTGTTGATTAGATTTTGGTATGATTCGAGATGTAAGAACCTGCCTTTTTTCCGAAATGACCCACAAAAATTGCCTGTATGCACTCTAGCTGAAAAACTAATTGACTAAATTTTACAAAATTTGGTAGATAAATCATTTATAGGTTAGCCTGGTACTGAGTAGATTTTGGTACGATTTGGAAATAAAGAACCTGCCTTTCTTTTGCGAAATGGCCCGCAAAAATCGTTAAATCTAAAATTAAAAGACTACGTATATTCAAATATATCAATTAAATGCTTATTTTATGCGTAATTTTTGACGATGAAAAGAGTAAGACCAACCCCATTACCATAAGAATAGCCGTTATTGAGATACTTTAGTTTTTTCGCATTTTTGCTTGCCACCTTTGAAAATAAGTTCAGTTACCATATGAAAACGAAACTTGAATTAAAAGTGCAAATTTAGCGTAATTTAAAAAAATTATGTCTTTTTTTGTGTGCAATTAAACTCAATTTAATGAATTATTGAAGAAATAAAGAGAATGTGAATATGAGTCTGTAGCGAAAGTCATGTGCTTCCCACATCAGATATTTTTGTCTTCGAAGCCGGTTGACTCCTATATTTTATTGTATGCCCTATCTATACAAATATTTCATATTAAATTAGCTTTGTCATCAATATTTATGAAAAAATAAAAATATAAGAACAATTTATACACTAAACAAAACAAAATTTGATAAATAAACATTATTGATCGAATTGCAAAGCTCATAATTGTACCTCGAAACATAGAAAAAGGAATTCGGTCATAGCCATATGCTTTCACAGTTGTATAAAAGAAAAATAACATTCTCTAAAGGAAAAAGTTCACAGCCGTCGGTGTTCCAAATTACCATAAGATCAGACATAAGCCATTTTCAATTTCATTCTCAATTTCAATACAGAAATTAAATTCTGGACACAATCTAATCTAAAGAGAAGCAGTTATTTTTTATTCCACGGTCCCAGATATAATAGATGTGATTAAAAAAGTTAGAGGCACTTGAAATGAAACTGGATTATTTGCTCTATTTTTCCATTAAAATATGTTAAATCTTTATTTTGCTCTTGGATTAAGGTGAAAGAAAATGCTCTGAAAGCGTTAGAACTTTTGTAATGCCAGTGTTAATCGAGTACAATACATAAAACCCATTGTTAAGTATTCAAAATGAACACTTTTAACATTAGCACAATTGAATTCCATTTATGGTACAATGCTATTTTTCTAATGCATACGTCAGCGGTTACAAAACGTTTTTAGCCCCGGCACATTTTTTATATTAATACAATTGAGTTCCTTTTATGATACAATGTTGTTTATCAGATGAAGATTCCCCAACTTTTTTTCCCATGGACCACTTCTTACCTTGGTATAATCAAATTCAATTTACGGTAGAATGTTATTTTCTGATGCATACGTCTACGGTTCCCAAACATTTTGCCCACAGACCACTTCTTACCTTAGTACAATTGATTCAGTTTACGGTAGAATATTATTTTCTGATGCGATTCCCAAACATTTTGGCCACAGAACATTCAGTTCACTTGTTTCCAAAAGTCGCAGTATTAAAAGCCAGTATATTCATCTTACAAAACAAAACGAATATTTGCAACATCAGTGCATTATTAAATATAAATATGAAAATCAGAAAGTTAATATGACATTGAGGGTGTCAGAGGGCTAATATGTAATTAAATATAAATACAAGAATCCAAAAAGATAAATTGATAAATGTTTTACTTATAATCTTTTTAACTCATACACCAAAAATTTGGTTTATCATAAGACAATTCAAAAACTGAATATTAAATATCTTATTGGAATTAATTAATGTTGCATATTTTTAAATCTCTCTCTTTCTCTGTTTGTATATATAATAATAATAATAATAATATTAATAATAATAATATTAATAATAATATAATAATATATAATAAAAATAATAATAATATATATAATAATATATAATAAAAATAATAATATATATATTAATTGTCCGATATAAAAAAATATAAATGAAATACCCTAAAACACTTCTATTTCAATATATTTTCAAAACAAAAAAATAATATGAACAAGTATTCTATGGATTCGATTCAAATACTTGTTTTGAAAGAGCGTTCTTGGTCTTTTCGATGATGGTAACTTTGTGATAATATTTTTGATTGCTAAGCAATCGTTTTATTTGAAAATCGTTCAAAATAGCGCTTGAACATAGAATAACCAAAATACTAATTAGGATTTTTAAAGAATCGCCCCGATGTACCTAGGAACGTGACTTGAATTATCGTTGTACCGAATGTAGTAGATGTGGTTTTCTTAGATTTTCGGCTACACCGTTAGCAGACGACAAATAAACAGGCAGATATGTTCTTTTGTTGTTATAGATTTAGTTTTCATATTTTATCACGGAACATCTCCATTCGCTTTTCACAGAATACAATTAAGAAAACTTTGGTCACATGCAAATTAACTGAGTAATTTCTAGAGAAATAAATGTTATTTAACGCCATTGGTGGCAAAAATTTTGTCGTACTATTGTTTTAGGGAAAATATTTTACTTGAAACATGCATTTCTCAAGATCGGCTATAGGTAAAACTTGCCGATTTGATACTAAATCCATATGATAACAGATAGGGATTCAGTATTAAATTCTGGAGGAGATAGGGAGAATTACTATGAATTTTCACTTCCGGCTTCTTTTCCACTTTTGAATCTAAAACGTTTCTTGAAGCATCTATCTCTCGAGATTGGCTATAAATAGAGTTTATATAATGAATGATATGGATTCAGCATCAAATACAGAAGTGCAAAGTGACACTAAGGATTTCACTTCCGGTTCTGGAGATGTCACATTTTTAAAATCTCTCAGGATTGGCTATAAATAGAGTTTAGATAATGACTGATATGGATTTAGCATCAAATACAGTAGGGGTTAAGGGGCGCTAAGGATTTCCATTTCCGGTTCTAGAGGTGTCACTTCCGTTTTAAAATTTTACATTTCCCCTGAAACATATATTTCTACGGATCTGCCATAGATATAGTTCTCAGATGATGACTGATATGGATTCAGCATCAACTTTCGGAGAAGATTGGAGGTTCATTAAGAACTTCTAGTTCCGGTTCTTTTTCCACTTTCGATTCAAAAAAATTATTTGAAACATCTATTTCTCAAGATTTGCTAAAGCTTAGATGGCGACTGATATTAATTGAGCATTAAATTTCAGAGGAGATAGAGGTTCACTAACCTTCCCCCTCCCCCCTCTGTTTTTTTTTTTACTTTTAGTTCCAAAATGTCCTTAAAACATCGGTGTCTCAGGATTGGCTAAGGATAGTGATTAGAGGATGACTGATATGGATTCAGCATCGCATTTCAGAGGGTTTGGGGGAGTTTACTAAGGATTTCCACTTTTCGTTCTGGAGATGTCACTTTCGTTTTTTTTTCACAATTTCGCATTATTGTATGAAATAATTATGTGAAAGAGAATAAAAGTGCTTAAAAGTTTCTTAAAAAATGAATTATACGCACTATTTCCCACCATACGGAAAATTCCTTCATAAATTTCTGGTTTGTAAATACTTTTTGCTTTAGTTTTATTTTTATATTTCAAATCTAAAGTGACTATTGCTTAAACTTTTGTCATTTAATGTAATTTAATATCATCGACCACAATTCCCTTTATTGAACCTAAATTATTATAACTACAGGTCACATATTTTTTTTCACTTGTTCTTCGATCTCTTTTACGTAAATAAATTTCGCCTAATTATTTCCTTTGTCGTTTACTTTAAATGAGTAATTTGTCTAGTAAAGGGGTTTTGTGTAAATGTAGTTCTTTAGTTCATTTCTATTTTTTTTATAAGAAACACAAATAGAGATCGCATTCGTTTTTTCTTTCTATTAATAGTTAAGTCAACTAATCAAGCATAATATAAACAAGGAAACAAAAGACTTAATGTCAGCATTCAGTGCTAGAACTTGAACTTTTGGCACAATTTGCCAAAATAGGTTGCTTTTGATGGAGTCCAGAAAAAAGAAAATTACGCTTACTTGTCTTTAATTTCAGCTATAGAACAATTTTGATGTCTAAACATTTTTTCCCCAACCCAACAATTTTGAGTACAATAAACTCGAGGAATGATATCACAAAATTTGTGACAAGTTTACATCATCTGCTAATTATAATAGCGCGTTCCGCTTTCCACCTATTACTTCTCTAGTGCGGTATAAACAGACATCGTAAAATTACACTATAGCATCTTGAGTTTTGTTGAACCGATTTGAAATATTCAAAGTACGTTGATTTTATTTCGTTACTGGTGGCACGAATTTAGCCAAACTATTGATTTTACTAGAAATATTCTTTGAGCCACCTATTTCTCAGCATCTGTTATGGATAGAAATTAGAAGATAAATAATACATATTCAGCATAACATTCTTAAGGGGGTTGGTGGGTTCAGTAAGGATTTCCACTTAGCGTTCTTTCTCATTTCCTGTTCAAAAATTTTTAATTTTACTTGAAACATCTATTTCTAAAAATTGGCAATATGCAGAGCTTGTGTTAACTGGTATGAATTTAGCATCAAATTCTGGGGGAGGTAGCGTGGTTTACTAAGGTTTTCCACTTCTGGTTAAAATAATTTCTCATTTCCTGTTCAAAAATTTTAAATTTTACTTGGAACATCTGTTTCTAAAAATTGGCTATATACAGAGCTTATGTTAACTGATATGAATTTAGCATCAAATTCTGGGGGAGGTAGGTTGTTTACTAAGGTTTTCCACTTCTGGTTCAAATAATTTTCTTGAAATATCTATTTCTCAAGATTAGTTGTCGTTAAAGCTTAGATGATGACTGATATTAATTCAGTATCAAATTCTAGAGGGGATTGGGGGTTCACTAAGGATTTCCCTTTGCAGTTTAAAATAATTTCCTTGAACCACATATTTCTCATGATTGGGTATTAGAGGTATAGAGCTTAGATAATGACTGATAGAGATTCATCGAATTTCAGAGAAAGTAGGAAGTTCACTAAGGACTTCCATTAACTGGTTCTGGAGATGCCTCTTCCGGTTTTTCCGAAAATCCATATGCCTGTACAAAATAAGTATGCAAATGAAGAATACTAAGCAGTTCCGTCAAAAATGACGTGTACACCATTTACCACCATATGAGGTCTCTTTCCTAAATTCCTTGATATAATTAAAAATAAGTGCGAATTTTTTTCTTCTTAAATGTAATTTTGAACAACATAAAATATATCATACAAAGAGTTGGCGAAAATCGGTGCTAATAGGAAAAAAGCTTTCATGATGCACTTAAAGCCCTATATACCAAAGAAGATTAGAAAATCATTTTGAGTTTTAAATTTGTGTTGTATCTTATGATCCTGAAATAATTTTGGTACGGAATTAAAAAATAAATATTCTCAGAGTAGACTTTCAAAGACTTATGATCTAATTACCAATTTGCTAAAATATTATTTATTTTTAGCTTATGATATGAACTTTTCCATATGTGTTACATGACCATGTAATTGACCTTTATTCAAATAACCTGTATTATTATTTTTTTATGGTAATTCCATTTGACCTGACTTACAAAGAACGCATATCCTTATATCTGGCTCAAAAGGAATTTTGCGAGTATAAATGTTTGCTTTTCCATGTTAGTTTTAAGTTGAAGCAACCATTAGTTTATAGTAAAAATATTCAAATACCAACATTTAATATACAAATAACAGTAAAAAATTTGTGATAAACTTAATGCACTAAATTGTTATTGATCTGATAAATTAACGATAAGAAAAATCAGTTTTATCATTTCTAAGATACTTCAGGGGAAATTTTTACAAAATGCTAAAATGGTATAACCTGTAAAAAGGCTGAAATGGCGTAACCGGTAAAAATGCTGAAATGGTGTAACCTGTAAAAAGGCTGAAATGGCGTAACCGGTAAAAAGGCTGAAATGGTGTAACCGGTAAAAAGACTGAAGTGGTGTAACAGGTAAAAAGAAGGCATAATTATTAGAAGCTTTATCTACATAAGTTATGACGAAATGTTGTTGCAGTTCTTTAATAGCAGATAGGAGTTGTTTAAAAGGATAACTAGGCTTCGTAAATTTAATGTTTATAATAACATTTTTAGAAGATGTAGGGTAGTATGCTATAGATGGAATGCTTCAATAGGAATGGGATGAGAACAAGCGTGTTGGTATATGAATTTATCAAAATCAGGAGATAAAGACTGAAGAAGAAGTTTGGAATGATGGCAGAATGGAATGCGAGATTTGGACCTTTTTTTTTTTCATAATATCCCTGAGACTATTATTCTGAACTATACTGAGATCCCCAGTAATAACGTGTCCAAGAAAAGTGTTGACACAACGAGCAAGATTCTTATCACTGTGTACACATGATGAAAGATGATCAGAATTTAATGATCTGAAAACTTCATTGTAATTGTAAATAGTTCTACAAATTGGTAAATTATATTTGAATGATTTTTGTATTTCGATATCACTTACTGGTAACAAGTGCTGATGTTTTGCAAAAAAATTATAAAAGTTAAAAGAATTAAGAATTGGATGTATAAAAGAATTTACACAGTAAGCTATTATAGTAAGCGGATTAGGTGAATGGTGTAAGTGGAAATTTAAGAAATTTGTACGAGAAAGAAGAAAATCATAAAATAAATGTTTAAAATGCTCATTAGTTAATTTTAATTTTAAAAAATTAGAATAAACAATATTTAATTTGCATTTTCTGACATTATATAACCAAGGTCTAATTGGTAGGAAATTGAAAGTTTGAGAATAATTATATTGTAATTTCAAAATGTCTGCATTGTAATCAATAGTTTTACTAACGTTACTTTTCCCTTTGCTACGCTTATATCGCTTTTTACGGGGAGTTGATGACTGTAAATAGTGAAAAAGATGTTTATAGACTGAAGATTTATTGGAGTTGTATTTAAAACTATTTTTAACTGCATTATTATTATTATATATTTGATTTAAGCCATAGGGGAAGAGAGTTTTGTATTTTTAATATAATAATTTTCAAATACTAATCTATCAGTTACTGAAATTATATATATATATATATATATATATATATATATATATATATATATATATATATATATATAATATGTATATATATGTATATATATATATATATATACATATATATAATGTATATATATGTATATATATACATATATATATGTATATATATATATACATATATATACTTTTCGTTCATTGGATTTTCAAACTTCTATTATTATATATACATATATATATATATATATATACGTATATATATATTTATATATATATATATATATATATATGTATATATATATTATATATATATATATATATATATATATATATAATGTAAACCGGTAGAAACAACAGAACTTGAAATCATCCCTATTTGTCTTTTGAATCCGTGAAGATCGCTAATTGATTTAGGTACTCCAGCTACTGTTGCAACTCTCCGCGTTTTAGCGTAGCGTAAATGATTAATTCGTGCACCATCGACCATGGAGAAAAACAGAATAGGCAAATTAGCGTTCATTTCCCACTTGTGAGCGCAAATTATCCAATTATGTCGACTGGAGAAGACGTGTGCTATATTATTAGTGTCATTATTGACGCTACATTTTTGTTTTCTTAAGCGCTTTCCTGCAAAAATATATATATTTCTTCTCTTCCTACACGATGTTATGCATATTATTTTGCTGCTAAGTGTGAAATTTGTGCTCGATTGGGGTGAAATAGCGTTTGAAAACTCCAAGTACTACTTAAGGGCTGAATTTGAGGAGAAAGACTTCTATCATAAATACAAATTTTAAATGTCGTTAAACTGTTATAACAAGCCGTAGCCTGGGACAACATAGACCTTGCATGATTGACTTTTATAGTCAACGAGTATGTAAGCCTGTCAAAGACAGTGACTAACTTTCTTAAAAATATATGTTGTAAATTTATTTTAATAAGTTTTATTTTGTTAAACAGTATGGCGCTTAACTTCGAAAATAGTCCTCTTAATCAGAAATCCGGTTACAGTAAGTTCAGTCCCAAGGTCGACGTTAGAAGTGTACAATATTTTAGTCTTCTGATTTAGCCTTCTAGAGGTCCTGGACTTTCCGTTAATTTTTCCCGAGATCGATTCTAAATGCGTGCAGAGATTCATGGAATGGACTTCTTAAAGGCCTAAAAAAAATTCGACCCCCACGGAGAAATCAAAATTGCGGCTTCGTTAGATTCAGCCCCATAATCGATGCAATAATTGTGCAATTATTCACCCTTCCAGCTCATTAAGTAAGCTTCTTAAGGGTCTGACCTCCCCCCCTCCCCCCTAAAAAACCTATCTTTCACCGACCCCTCGGTTGGGAAAACAAAAATCTCAGTTGGGTTCTGTTCCGTGGTCTATACTCTAAGTGTACAGAGATTCAGACTTCTGGTTCATCGGGTGGTATTCTGGAGGAGGGGTATTTTGGGCTTGGAAATACTTTTCCAAAAAACCTCATTTTTCTGGGTATGGGATGATGGAATTAAAACCTCGGCTTCATTAAGTTTTGTCCTATAGTCGATACTATAATTATGCAACAATTAATCTTTATAGGTACCGGGGGGGCTTCTTTGGCGTCTGGAAAAGCTTTTAAGAAAAAATTCATTTTCTGAACCCCAGGGGGAATCGAAAATCCGGCTTCGTTAGATTCACTCCCGCGCTTGAGACAAAAGTGTGGAAAGTTTGAATTTTCTAGGTCACCGGAGGGCTATGTAAAAGCAAAAACACGTTAGACAATTATTATGTAGATTATTCATAACGTATAAAAATTACTTTGAAAATCATGGCGTTTGCAATGGTAAAGTTCTAATGAACTTCAAATTATTCTCTTTATATTTTCTTCTAAAGTCGGCTACTCCTGATAGAACTGTAGCTCACATTTGACCAATTGAGCTTTAATGCTGGAAACTGAAGGATGAGATGCAAACAACACTGTCGAACATTTGCAAGCATGTTACTGAAAGTTTCAGGGGAATCACCTGTCCATGATAAGGAGTAAGATTCCTGATAGTCATGATAATATATATATAATTTTCCAATTTTTCCTCTTTTAATGCTTGTAGTCTGCGCTTTGGCATTTATAGTAACTTACTATTACCAAATCTGAAACAAACATGTGTTTGGGTTAATTAGAATTAAATGCTCAGACCTGAAGATGAATCTAAGTCTAGTTAATCTCCAAAATTAAGCTAATGCTGTTCCTTTCTTTTATCGGCATTGTAGCCGTAGTTTAACTGATTTGGTGATTTTAATATTTCATAATTATTTGGGATTGATTATTATTATTATAACTTTCTAATATATATATATATATATATATATATATATATATATATATATCACTATAATGGTATGGAAATGAGGGAAATATTAGTATACAAATATCATAATTAAATATATATATATATATATATATACAATAAAAAATAAGGAAAAACAACCAGAGTTTACACTTCGGTGTAAACTCTATCTTTTTATAAAACTCATCTTTTCTCTGGTCGTTTTTCTTCTCTAGAAGCTTAAAGATGGGATTTTATCCTCTCCTGGGCACTTCGCTAACCCCGTCCTTGTGTCAAACGTTGATGAATTTAAGTAAAACTTGAGAAGCGTAATTTAAGCCAAATAGAATGACAATACAGTATATAGCTGTTTCGAGGATACACTGGATCCCTTCGTCAGTGTTAGACAGCCAACATACTCGAAGTAGAACAGCCGAAATGAGCGCAAATAGAAGACAGAGACATATTTCTTCTATTTGTGCCCATTTCATCCGTTACCATGTTTTTCATATAAAGTGCTTTTTACTTATTGGAGTTGATGATTTTACCTTGATTTCAGCTGCACTCACACGTATAAAATCGAGGCAGTATTTGCAGAGAATTCCTCTAATTTAAACCCTAACCTTTTCTTCTTAAACGTCCAGTATATCCATTATTAATTACTTCATTAGTTTCATAGCTAAAAATAAAGAAGCGCGAAAGAAGCAATTGTTTACACTATTTGACATCAAAAGTGACATGAGGTTTTTTATTGTTACGAGCGTAATTGTTGTTGAATTGTACTGCGGTTTATTTTTAAATTATTCTAAATTGTAAACCATTTTTAAAACTATTTACAAGATCAATTTTTGAAGCAGAAAATATACTAAAATTACTCTTTCCTTCCTGGCCCCTGAAATGTTTATGTAAGTTTCAGTAACAAAAAATCCTGTTGGCAATTTCAATAAGCAAAGACCAGAAATAACTATACTGGAAAATAGAAAGAAACCCTTCTGAGGACTCTAGGAAAAAGAAGGATAGTATTCAAGTAAGTAAAAGTAAGTAATATTCAAGTAAGTAATGTAAAAGTCAAGAGAAACGAGTAGTACGTATTATAAAAGAATCTATAAATAGAATTGCTAAATTTTCACACTCTTGACTTTTGTTGACATATCTTGACTTTTTGAAAAATCTTTAGTCTTTCTTGAGAATCTAAAGCTTTTAACCTAAAGATTGAGAAACAAGTATTTGGCTAATTAATAACTGAAAGACCCTGAAGGTTGGTACAGTCGCAGTATATGGTGGAAAAAGGGTAATCATTTAAGGGTATTGAGTCCCACTGGAAATGCAAGAGCACAAAGGTTGTATAGAGTCCACAACAAAATAGTCGTTAATTAGAATGAGTATTATTTCGATACATAATTTATAAATTTCGTTATTTACAACAAATATCTTTAGATAACACGAGGAAAACTTAACTATATTTACGAACCATCTTGGGGAATCTTATTAATGTTAATAAGCACATGGTGACATGAAGTTATTATATAGTCCGTTAAATTTACCAGAAAATAATTTAACAAAACAAAACTGGGAATTGCAAATAATAATTTATTGTTAGAAATTTCCCGTTTTCTTTCTAATTATACCTATGTACCAATAGACCTGTTAAACCCCTTGCAAATATAACTATTGACGATTATTGAAAATTACCTCCATTTCATTCACATTCAGTCTAGAACAGACAGGTCAATAGTTATATATCATTGATTTGCACTTGGTAAAGCACAAACACGCCAGAAGTCAAAATCTTAACCCTCCCCCCCTTTTTTTTTGTATTCCCATGCAAACTAATTAAGTTCGGACAAATATACTACAATTTAATATGAACAACATGCAGTTATCGTTATATTAGGGCTTTACTTGATCACCCTTATTGTTCCCAAAATTATTTCTATACACCACACACTACGGGATCAATTTGACACCCCTTTTTGACAAATTTATTCACTTCAAAAGCTTTTTGAAAGCAAAATAACTCCACTCATATCTCTTAAAGTTTATAACCCTTTGCAGCAATTCCAAGTAAGCTAAATAAGTCCCGCAAATAAGCCACAAAGATTAATAAATGAAGTACAGTAACTTATAGCTTATAGAATTCATGTTACAATGAGTTAGTTATAAGTATCACATAATGACAAATTAACGCAACAGCATTTCATACGATAATATAACGAAAACATTTTAAATAACAACTTGAAAGGTTTTGTTTTATTTTGCAATCAATTCACAAAAAGTAATGCAAACCTTTCACGCCCCATGAAACCTAAAGAACATGATTACAGTGAAAAAAGTCAACAAAAACCTTAAATGCCATGGGTCAAGTTGTTCATTATCTGCAAAGATAATAGTGAGTTGATTAGTTTATACTACCTGATTGAGGAAACTGTAAAACTTTAATAGATATTTTGCATTCGTTTAATGACTTAAAACAGACAGGTCAATTGGTGTTGTTAAATAAGAAGTTATTACAGCATTTAAGGAGTCTCTAAAAATAGCTGTATTATAGAGTATTGGGATGGTAACGTCCCAATTTTAATTATGTGGCGCAATTGAAGCTGAACTAAGAAATGGTGTTGTAAATTAGGATGAAACTGAATGAGGTATTCACATTGCAAGAAAAATATATAGATGAAAATATATTCGCCTCAATATCTCAATAGTTACAAATTCGTCTGGCCAGTCGTTGATAGGTGTTTCGATTATCCGCTAAGATAAGAGTTTTTTGCACTGTTCAGAAATTTGTGCAGTTGTATATATTGATTTTTAGTGCATTTCATAAGACAAAAAAAATCACACCAGTGTTTAACTTTAAAAATCATTTATTATATACATTTAAAAACAAATATTACAACAGATAAATCAACACTATAACAAAATTAATCCATTATACATTGTATAATGATCACACATTTTATAAACAATATTTTTACCTAAACATATTTAGATTTTAGATTGATAAAATATCAATCCTGATATCTTTTACTTCGGGTAAAATGTTCATAAGAACTTTGTTCGAGACAACTTAAATTGCCTAAATTATTACCCTTTTTTAATCGGTGAAAAAGTTGGTTCAGCAATTTAAAACTTAAAATTTAATATCACACACTATATACATTCTTTGAATAGGAGATAAGGCTTTATTATCCAAGCTAAATATTTTCACTGATAAATGACACTATAAAAAGAAAAAACAACTTTTTTATATGCTCAGTTTCAACTAGCATACGTAGTAACTTCGTTATGAAATATCATTAAAATTCAACCTAGAATTAAGAATTTTTCAAACTCACTACTCAATCTAACATAGGGAGGATGAACAAGATGATAATGAAATGTACCTATGTGGAAGTTAAGAATTATACTTTAATGACGCGATGGGGTTCTCCAAAACTGCTTCAAGGGCCAAGCTTGATTCGCAACTTCCTTGATTATGCCCTGCAAGTGGCCGCGTACATAACTGCACTTTTTTAATCGCAAAACTACTTGCATCTTCTGCGAAGACTTTCGTTTTCACTTTAGGAAAAGAAAGAATTTTTTTTATTTCAATCTTACAAAAGTATTTTTACATTGCACCAATCTCAATATCCATATTAGCCATATGGAATTAATTTTAGCTCTCGAACTTTTCTAGTGTGAGCTACAGGGACGGGTTAGGCACTAAATCGTTGGTCATAAAGTGTAGATGAGAAGAATTTGGTTATTTTGAGGTGTGATCTTATTTATTTTATTCTGATTACTTTAAGAGTTATGAAATTTTAAAGCCAAAAATTTCCGTCATTTTGTCAAACCAATTTATCCATTGCAGCTATGTTCGCGTTCTAGACGTAAGTGGTCTGCAAACGATATCTCAAACTTTCGTCTAAATGACAATGAGTACTATTTTATTTACTATTGTCTGAATTGGAGAATTTAGAAGATAAATTTTCATACTTTGGGATATATAATTATTTTAATATTATAAGTGATCTCTAAATATGTGAGTTCACTCGGATGAAAACTCGCTGAGACGACAATTTACAATATATATATATATATAGGACCACGTGTTTACATCGTAACATTTTCAGAAATTTGATTATAAATCAATTATCACGTCATAAGTTATTGAATTCTTCAAGTTTGGCTCAATACACAAGTGATATCCATTTATTGAGAGAGGCTATTAAGGAGGGTTCTCCCCTGTTTTTTTGATAAAGGTTGTTTCAGATTTTCATGGATTAACAGTGACCAAGACAAGAAAGCGCTATTTTGGAAAAGATTTGATATCCCTAACAGTTTAAAAAATGGTTTAAAACCTGGGCTTGAGAGAAGTCGTATAGTGCTGGTTGGTTGGATATGGAGATTCTTTGTTGTTCTATTGATGTTTGACTTTTCTGGTGTTTTGAGTGTCTGAATGGTAGATGGGTTGGTCACATATGGTACATTGTTATGTTATAATGGAATGACAGGTATAGTTGGATTTTGGAAAGTTTCGCGTATTGTATACCTGATTAGTCATTCAGGGTTGCCTGAAGGGGCATTGTCGTAAAAGTTCTATGAGAATGGGGAAGGTTTTTTAGTGTGAAAATTATAATGAATTTTTGAAAGTTGGATTTTATTCACATTTTGAACTGGCAAAATTGCCATTTGGTTTTTTATTGTATTATACTTAATAACCACCTTGTGAATGATTTCATACATTAATCGTTTCATGGCCTCAAATTGATATTTGGTTTTTATTTGTAGTATATAAAAATAACCACATTGTTAATGAATTCATACATTAGTCGCTTTATGGCTTCAAATTGATATTTGGTTTTTATTTGTTGTATATAAAAATAACCACATTATTAATGATTTCATACACTAGTAGTTTCTAGGTTCGAGTCAATATAGTTTCCATCGCTATTTCATTCAGGTTTAGGAAAATATGTTTTATGTACATTTCTTTTATGGTATTTTAATATTTTGAAAATACATGATATAACCACTTAGTTAAAAATTCCATACAATAGTTATAATATGCTGATGTGAGATTTTGTCCTCCCCCCCCCAGCCGCCTTTTCAGATCTTTGGATAGTTATTAGTGTTGCTTAAAGTAATTTAAGGGTTTTATATAATTGACTTGGTTTTCAAAGTGTTTTTATGTTTATTGAGGTAATGGTGAGTGTTTTGTTGGATGTGGTTTGAAGGTTTCGGCCACCGGGAGAGTTTCGCCATGGCAGTAGAAGCTTTAACCGGAGAGTTGGGGGCCGCTACTCCCCCCCGGCCGTCACTTCATAAATACTCTTTTAACATCTTTATGGGTATATAGGTACTTGTCCTTTTTGGGAGATTATATATATATATATATATATATATATATATATATATATATATATATATATATCTTCATTGTTAGCTAATCTGTATTTATTTTTCTATGAAAAAAAACAGTAATCTAAGCTTGCATAATATACACATGTTTAGATACTTAGATGACATATTATGTGTATCCCAAAATAGTATCCCTATAGTATTTAACTTTTATCCTAATAATTTACAATTAAATACAAGTAATAATGACTCTAATGTTGCAAACTTTTTAGATTTAAATTTAAATTTACAAAATTGTAATATGGTTATAAACTTGTATGATAAAAGACAGGATTTTAAATTTAATACATCAAAAATTCAACATTTTGACTTTTGTTTGCATATATCTGTATTTAGAAATATTATAATAAACCAGGCTCTTAGAATCAATAGAATTTGTGATGAATATTATAAATTAGCGCATTTTATGGAATTATTGAGTACAGCGACTAATAATGCATATCCTCCCAAGCTTGTTATTAAAATTATCAACTCAGTGTATCAACTTTCACTCAATAACATCCTAGAAAACTTTCCCAATTACAGTGACTAACATACATTTACTTAAAAAAAAAAAAAAAAAAAAAAAAAAATTATATATAATTATTTATTAATTATATAAATAAAAAAATGAAAAATAATAAACTAAGACAAAAAAATTAGAAAAATCAAAAAATCGGAAAATAAGATGCATTAACATTAATGTTTTGAATTTTATTTTCGCAAAAAAATTGTAACTTTTGACAGTATTGAAACTACGATATGAGCGCCCTTATAATGGTGTATAGTGGCATTCTCGTTTATCCAGTTTTCCTATGAATTACTTGTTTAGTAAGAATTTTCATCTTTGATTCATGTTCATATTCATGATTGCATATATGGATTGTTCATTTTCTGAATTGCTTGTCCGGTCTCCAGCTTAGACTCACTGGACGGGTCTAAGAGTATTACTGTGAACGTTCGTACTGCCTCCCTGGTAGAATTTCGACTTGTTCATTCCGGTGCTTCTAGATAATTAAGCTGTTGAGGTTGATCGTGTATACACGTGGTGGAAGTAGAAGGGTTCATGTCGCATGGTAATACAAATTTTCTTAATGTATCCTATCTTCATTTTTTCATTTTTTATGCCTGTAGTCTGAGTTTGGGTATTTATAGTAATGTACTATTGCCCAATCTGAAACAGGCATATGTTTGGGTTGGTTGGAGTTAAATACTCAGACCTGAGGAGGAATTTAACTCTGACTAATCATCGAATTTGGGCTGGTGCTGTTCTCTACTCTTGTTGGCATTGTGGCCGTGGATTTGCTTCTATGGTGGTGTTGATATTGCTTTTTTTTTTATTATTATTATTATTATTATTATTATTATTCTTACATAATTTTTTAATTATTACATATTTCTATATATATATATATATATATATATGTATAATTATAACTTTAGCCAGTTTGAAACTACGATTTGAGAGCCCTTATAATGGTGTATAGTGGTATCCTCGATTATCCATTTCTTCAATGAATCTCTTGTTTAGTAAAAATTTTCATCTTTGCTTCATGTTCATATTCCTTTTTGCTTATACGGGTAAAAGTCCTGTCTCCTACTCTGATTCACTGGACGGGTCTGGGAGTGCAGCTGTGGACATTCGTACTGCCTCCCTGGTTGTATTTCGACTTGTTCATTCCGGTGCTTCTAGATAATTTAAGTTGTTGAGGTTGATCGGTTATACACGCGGTGAAAGAAGAAGGGTTCGTGCCATATGGTAATATAAATTTTCTTATATTCATTTTTTCATCTTTTGATGCCTGTAGTCTGAGTTTGAGCATTTATAATAATGTATTATTGCTCAATTTGAAACAGGCATTTGTTTGGGTTAATTAGAATTAAATACTCAGACCTGAAGATGAATTTAATTCTGATTAATCATCGAATTTGGGCCTGTGCTGTTCTTTTCTCTTATCGGCATTATGGCCGTGGTTTGCTTCTATGGTGATGTTAATATTGCTTGAATTTTTTATTATTACATTTTTCATATATATATGAGTCATTTTCTGTAAAAGGGAGTTTTACATGTCCCAAAGTTTGCATGATTCAGGACTGATTTCGGACATTGATCAGTTTTACTATATTGTAGTTCATATTTATCACCCATTAGCTATAGAAGCAATTTAAATTTTTAATATTTAAAAATTTAGTTTTTTTATTAAATGTTATTATGTGTGTTCCAACAGCCAAATAATGAAATCACAACTTCATTTACAAACCTTCATTTTCTAGTTTTCTTTTAATTTGATGTTTTATATTAAATTAGACAATTTAAAATACAAACTGTAATAAAAAATCCACTATGCATTAGAGCAATATTTTTAATCAATTTTTTCACAACTGTCCCCTAGCTTTTTTGTCATTTACCTGTCGTTAAATTTTAACACCTCTTTTTATACATCGATGACAATAATATATAATTAATTTTTTTTTTTTTTACTAAAGTCCATATTCAGCGTTTCAAGAGTTTGACTATGTTCTAGCTATCATTCTGTGCAGGGAAATATTATATAACTGAACAATTTTGGGTAAGTATTTTTATCCCTGTCATTCACCTGTTTTTAATTATTCTCAGAATAAAAAAGTAAATAATTTTTTTTAACATTTTATATGCCTAGTTATTGTAGCAAACTGAATACCAAGTTAGGCTTAAATGCAAGTAAAACTCATATGCTCAGACAATAAAATCACATGATTTGTCATTCCCCTGTCGTCATTCGCCTGTCTTCTTGGTAGACAAGGAAATGACATTAGAACAGGTGAATTACATTTAAAAACTAGATTTTCTTTTTAGAAGATAAAATAAATAAGAAGTTAGTTCTAAATATAAGATTGCAATTAAAGCAAAACAATTTTTTTATTTTTCTAATGATATATATATATATATATATATATATATATATATATATATATAATAAAAAAGATAAAATGAAAAATAAAAATAATATATATATATATATATATAAGAAAAAAAGGTTTGAAGGTCCAATGAAAGAAATATATATATATATATATATAATTGAATATTTAAAAACGGTAACTATGACTACCGAAATGACTAATAACTCAACTCTATCATTATATTTGTGCCGTTCTGCCTACGATCGACAAACTAGACATTTGTGCGTATGAGTTGCGATTTGCAACGCACTTATTTAGAGCGTATCAAAGGAACTTATTTAGGGCACATTAAAGGATCTTATTTAGAATGTATTACGTCTGCGCAATATAATAGGCGCAATATAATGTTTTCATTCTGATAATGATTGGGATGCAAATGGAACTCAATGGAACACGAATGCATTAAGTGGAGATTCATGCCCCAAATATTTAATTTAAATTTCGTACGAAGTTACTTTACAATAATATTGCTATTTTAAAGACAGTTTACATCACACAGTACAACAATTTCATCAGCTCGAATAATGCGACGTGTATGTCGTCATACTCGCCGAAACGGACTCTTTGGCATCAACAGGATTCCACAGTGGGCACTCTTTCTCGTCCAGAGGAGAGTTTGTCGCCCGCAACGTGGCTTCATCTTCCGACGAGCACGACAGATCCCGAGATTCAAAATAGTCTTTATTTTTATCGTCACAACTTTGATCATCATCTTGCTTCTGCCTTTTGTGCTTTGTTCTTCGGTTCTGGAACCAGACTTTTACCTATAAGTATAGGAAGAAAAACATTTAGAAGGGGGATTTTCAAATGAATTGCGTTTTTTACTTTCTCTGCAATACAGGGTAATGTATAGGGAAAGTATTGGAATCATACCGAAAATCACAACTCGAGTTTTCGACGGATCTATACGTTTCGAGACCTTTAGAATACGAAAAAACGATTTTTAGCGTGACGTCTGTGTGTGTCTGCCTGTGTGTATGTTTGTGTGTCTGTCTGTGTGTCTGTCTGTCTGTCTGTGCAATGTATGTATCCACTCTAACTCAAAAACTAATGGGCCGAATTTCATAATATTTGGTAGGTAAGTCACTTGGATGTGACCCTGGTGCTGATTAGTTTTTGGCACGATTCGTAAAGACAGAACTTGCCTTTTTTGCGAAATGGCCCGTAAAAATTTCATGTATCCGCTCTAGCTAAAATACTAACCAAATTCCACAAAATTTGGTAGATAAGTTACTTGTTGGATACTCTGGAGCTGATTAGAATTTGGTACGATTCGGAAAAGAAGAACATGTCTTTTTTTACGAAATGGTTTGCAAAAATTTCATATATCCACCCTAGCTAAAGTACTAATTTACCAAATTTCACAATATTTGGTAGATAAGTTACTTGTGGGACACTCTGGTGCTGATTCGATTTTGGTGCGATTCGGAAAATAATGGCCTACTTTTTTTACGAAATGGCCCGCAAAAATCGCCAAAATGTAAAAAAAAAAAAAAAGACTACGTATGCTGAAATGTATCAATTAAATTCTTGTTTTATACCCAATTTTTGACAAAGAAAAGAATATAACACACTCCATTATACTTTAGGACTAACCGTTCTCAAGATATTTGAGATTTCTTGCATTTTTGCTATCGGAATCATTTTTGCTATCTTGCCGCTATCGGAAAAATATCCAATTACCAAATAAAAACAAAAATTGAATTAAAAATGCAAATTTAGTGTTGTTTGGTGTAATTAAACTCAATCTAATGAATTATTAAAGAAATAAAGAAAATATGAATTTAAGTCTGCAAGGAAAGTCATGTGCTGCCCACAACAGATTTTTAGCTTTACATCACATAAAAATGTGATTTAAATTATAAATAAAATTATACTCTGTTATTAATTTTTTGTAATATTTTCTTTATACTAAATAAGAAGGAACAATATGGTTTCCATTATCTTTGTTACGAACTGCAAAAATCAAAACATATTTAAAATAATAGTAGTAACACTCCTGAGGTAACACTCATGAGATGTACATGAGATGTACTACTGACCATTTTTTCTACTGAAACACATCTCAACGAAAGCAGTTCCAAATATAAGCAAATTAAATGGCTATCAGTTAAACAGATAGTTAGCATGCTAAACGTTCTAACAATCGTGATCATGAATAACTGCGTTTCGTAATTTCCTTGAGTAATTGTTTATGAGAATTAACGATAAACCATATTGTTTTTAACTGCATTAATAATCACTCTTCAATTTTACTGGGATTTGGTCCTTAGTTTGTGACGTTTCTGTCAGCAACCAATCAAACAGAAGTTGGAAGTTGGTACGACCCATTAAATTTTTACTCATACTGGCAATGTTAAATTTTATATTTAATATTTAATTAATTATGGCTTAAATAAAAATTCTAAGCTTGTCTTGCACGAATTCATATTAGTCTGTATGTAAATATCCAAAACTGTACGCTTTGCCGTCTGTTCGCAATGCAATGCTAAATATTCTCAGAATTTCTTTTAAATAAAGAGATGAAGACTGCTTTGATCGGAAGACTGTTTGAAATGAGTTCCAAATTAAGCATAATAAAAACTCCCCACTCGTGTCAGGCATTTAAATCTAGCACATGTGAACCTGAGGACCAGACAGCGAACTTTTCGGCCAGAAGTGAGCTAGTTCTTCAGCTCGCCAGAAAGTAGAATACATTTACGACTCTAGAAAATCTCTTGTCAAGATGTTTCTTATTTCGAAAAGCATTGCATTTCCGTACTAACAGCTAATTTTTTCACATAGGCATTTCCTTTGTGATAAGGAAATGCCTATGTGAAAAAAAATTACCCTGCTTTTATCTTTTCAATTTAGGATCCAAATCCAATTTAGGATCTGAATTACCTGTGTTTCAGTGAGGTTGAGGGCTTGAGCTAGTTGTCTACGTTCGCTCCCAACAACGTAGTGATTCTTCTCGAAGGCGTGCTCAAGCTGCAGGAGCTGGGCTGGGGAGAACGCGGTTCGGACCCGCTTTGGTTTCCGGAAAGGGTGGAAGAGAAATGCCGCTGGTTCCGCTCCTAAAACAAGAAACAAATGGATTTTCTCTTTAAAATTACGAAAGAGCAAATTTAAAAATAAGTTGTAAAATAAAATATATTTTAAATCAGTGTTGTGTGGAAGTAATTGTGAAGATAAATTGATAAATAACTGTGTTAAAATTATTATATGATATAGTTACTACTTGACATAGCAGGATTTTAGATCAAAATAAAAATTGTGAATAGATAAACATTGAAACCCGTGTAAAACAAAACTCGCAGGTTCCTTTTAAACTATGGGCTGCTATGAATATTCTTCTGCCATTTACTGATTATATAATACAAATCTTGGATGAATTTCAGACGATGAAGCAATTGTCTTATCTACTTTTACTTATATTGATTAATTGGTATCATAATAATGATATTATACCCAATATACTTTTAAAAAATTAATGTTTGTAGCAAATGACTTTTCCTGCATAATGACTTTACTTCCTTTCACAGCAAAGTAATGATGTACACGATCCACGGCACAATGTTTTTAGCATTGAATTAACATCATATAAATTAAAATCGGCGCTTTTGGCGACTTAATAGTACAAACAGAATAGCTTATTTATGTTCAAAATTCTCATCAGAATGCAATGGAACTTTAATTAATATCCCGGGGAATAAATGGCTATGGGCGAATTCTTGAGCATCAAAATACAAAACTGTTACAAAAATATCTCGTACATGGAACGAACAAAATCCACGGAAATGGTTTTAACAGATTTATTGCATAATATTGCATATGGAAATAGAACATACTGGATGATAATTACTTTTTTGATTTTATGTAATTTTTAATGGATTTATTTATAAAACGGGCAATATCTCGTGAACGATACTTGCTAGCGTTCTAAAGCTTATATCATTCATTTTGAAATGAAAAATTGCTTAAGAAAAGATTATTTATTTATTATTATTGAAATTCCTGATATTTTATGATTTTTTTTTAATTTATTCAGAAATTGGGGAGCCTTTTCTGGCATTCGATCACATTTGAAATCATTGAGGTTCCGATATTCACTGATCGTAATAATCGTACCGAATTACTTTTAAAACGCTTCATTCGTTCGTGAGATATCGCATTCATAACACACACACACACACACACACACACACACACACACGCACACACATCACACACCATCTCAAAAACGTTCGAGTTCAGGAATACTTAAAACGTGCTCTTCAGTCGAAAACTCGAATTCAAATTTAATTTTCGATGCTGTCACAATACTTTACCTATGCATCTTACTATGCATATAAGTAAAATAATAATAACAGAGGTATAGACATTGAACTCAAATCTTAACTGTTTTTACCAAATTGCAAAAGAAAATGGGATTCGATGTATCAGAACTCAGACTTTGGTAGTTATTACAAACAATTCGTGACGGCAAGAATTCGTTAAATGTGTTTTTTCTAATGGAACTGAAGATTACTGGATGCCTCAGTACAATATATATTCTTTATTTCAATCATAGAGAAGGAAGAAATTTCTCACTATCACATTATATATCCTATTCACATTACAGAACAAAATTTAAAATCTGTGTACAAAAACGCGTTCACAATATATAATATTAATTCAAAAGCATTCTGTATTGTTTATATGCTTATGTTCAAATTTATTCACACATTTCTTTTTATTTCAGTATAATCGTTTGAGGGCAAACAAAGAAAAAATTGTTTCAACAATCGTGTATCCCATTATTTTTCTTTTACAATTCATATAAAACCATTTGAATATCATAATAAACTTAAGTGATAATTTTAAATAACTTACCTATATTGAAAGTATGCATATAATATTTACATAAATATAAATGTTGTTTTATGGCTTGTACACATATTACAAGTACATCTTTATTACCGGAAATACAATAAATCAATTTGATTTTCTTTATGGCAATTCTCAAATAGATTTACACATTTTTAGGCGCTCACGATGAACATCCTATATCCTATTTTGACTTTATTTATTCTGTTAGTTTCAAAATCCATAGATACGGAAGTTTCTAACTTGCATACAAAATTAACTCAAAATTCTTAAATTCTAAAATCTCAAATTCAAAAATCTTTTACGCAAAAGTTTTTTAAATAATGCGTAACACAGTGGCTGATACAAATAAAAATAAACTATTTACTGACTTCGGTTTGCTCAACTGTATTAAATTCACAGATTAGCATTCTCAGCGCTATTGCCAATTTGGGAAAACATATTTTAAAGTAATATTTAAAGTTGTTTATTATTGTCGTATCTATAACATTTTTCTAGATTCTCAGGTTCGCTTTCCAAAATTCCGATAAACTGTTTAATGCACATATCAAGAAATACTTGGAGTTTTATTAATATTACTTATAAAGGTAACTGCCCGTTTAGTTTTAACCTTCCTAGCCCCCAAAGATGTCTAACTTCTTTGAATTATCGCAGCAGTATCCCACTTCCAAAGTGAATTTTTATCTTAAATTATTTCTAAGCTGTTTTAAAGTACTTCATTTAGTATCTTCTTTGTTTTTACGAATAAAAACTACAAACACTTTCAAACTGCAATTTGACTTCATTTTCTTTAGATACTAAAATCTATACCATATATACTATGAACGTGAGCTGTATTCTAAAGGGCTTATTTTAAGCAGAAATGTTTTAAATACATCATTCTTTCAAATATAGTTTCATTAATTTACTTATCTAAAATTCTCACATTTTGATATTATAGCTGAGATAAAGTACACTTTATACGAAATTCTGATAAAACACTTTTTATACATTATTATTATGTAGTTGAATTAGTCATACACGTCAGAAGTGATTATGTCTAAATTGATGTAAGCATTTATTTTAACAATTTAATTGTCTAAATTGCTTTTATCCAAAACTTGTGTATCATATGAAACTAGCACTTCAAGAATGTATTTAAATACAAATTTCTAGTTCAATTGATGTCATTTAAACACAATTTTACTTATTTTAATATATTTTCGTTAATTCTTGAGTTCCAAGCATTTTCACCTTTCTTGTGAAAGCAATTAAATAATTTAATATATCATTTTATAAACTTTCACAGTAGCTACACCTACAATTTCAGGATTTCTGATTGGCTTTTTAGAAGTCATCCTGTAAATTTGTGGGGAAAAAATGCCCTGCAAATCTAAAACACGGATTTAAATCAGTTGATTAGCTCTACTATAGCTTTCAGTGCATGAATGATTTGAGCAAGCTACAGCTTAAATGGATTCCAGACCTTAGGCAAAGAATAAATAAGCAAAGAATAAATAGGCAAGCTACAGCTTATATGGATTCCAGACCTTAGGCAAAGACCTTAGGGAAGGTAATAAATAGTCATTTATAAAAATATTTGAAAGAGCACAGACAAATTTAACAGCGCTATTTCAGGAGGACTTTACTGCTGATCGTATTTTTTAAAAGACGTGTGGGACCCTGACTAAAAGGTCTCAATTTCAGGTGGGCTCCTAGCAAGACTATTTAAATCATAACTATATTAATATAGAATATTGTGATTGAATATTACGCTTGCAAAGATGGTCCAGGCTTGCAGATTCAATTCACTGCATATTTTGGGAAAGATCACAGAATTTCTGGATACTTGAGTGACTGGAGATGTAGCAATCTGTCAAGTCATATATGACACTCTTGAAATAATAGTGGTCCAACTCCCCTTTTCCTTGAAATGAGAAGTGTTTGTGTATATAATAATACAAAAAATCGATTTTATAATTATAAGAAAAGTGGACGCAGAGACAAGGTTAAAAATGTTACAGAATATTTCATTAATACAAACTCTTCACCTTTTTGGAAGTTACGAGGATATAAGTCTAACACGGTATATCTGTGGAAAATGGAGTTAGGCCCCTATTATTTCAAGAGCTTCATGTGTATTGCCGTAAAATCAATATATATTCTTATTTTTCAAAGCTTTTACTTTTAAAAAAGGAAAAGATCCTATATTTTTTCAGCACAACAATTGTTATTAACTTTACGTTACTTCTCATTGTATTTTCGTTAAAGATCTTTGACGGTCTCGTTATCGGCTCTCAAAGCATGTAAAGAGTTGAAACTCGACACAGTTTCATCTTGAGGAACATTTTCATCTATCAAATTTCCATTACGTTGCGTTCCGTCATTTGCGTTTATCATGACTATATTTTCGTCCTTTTCATGCAATTTTCGTTGCGAACTACAGTTCAGTGTCTTAAAATGAAATTGCCTCGGTGCTAACGCTTCGATCTGTGCATAATACTACATAGGCTTGTACGTCAATTATGTAAAAAAAATAAGAGGGGGTGAGGTATAAGGGAGAAAAAACTAAAATTAGAAATTAAAATTAAAAATAAATTATAAGAAAAACAAGTTTTTTACTTTCCTCCCTTACACAACAGTGGCGAATGGAAAAGAAGAAAATAAATGTTAATTACACACGAAATTGAACCAAATTGTAGTTCTAATTTTCGTGAAATTGCTATTATGCCATGCGCCACTGTTGTATAATGGCGGATATTTAGAAACTTGTTTTTTCTCATAATTTATTTATTTCTCACGCTTGCCAATTCTGGCCTTCACAATTTATTGGTAATAAAAATCGCTAAAAATGAAAATATAATAATTGTGGGAAATTGAAATCTATAGGGGTGTAACAAAGAATCCCGGGGACAAATATAAATATCATCGAAAAATCGGAATTGGTAGGGAACCCATCTCAGAGTTTTGCATATGAAATAAAAAAAATTAGTAAAACAATGCGTCTCTCAGGTGAAAATTTATATATATATATATATATATAATATATATATATATATATATATACATATATATATATATATACATACATATATATACATATATATATATATATATACATATATATATATATATACATTCATATATATACATATATATATATTATATATATATACATATATATATACATATATATATATATATATATATATATATGTACACACACACACACACACATATATATATATATATATATATATATATATATATATATATATGCCAATACTTCTTGCTGGAGATAGCTCTGAATAGAGAAAGTTTAATTATGGTCATTCTGCATATTAAGACGATATAAATATAAGAAAAAGGAAATAATTAAAGAAAAACGCGACAGGCTAATTCGCTAAAGCCATAGGCGATCTTAGATCTCAAATTATGAAAGAAAATTATGAAAGAGATTATTTCTCGCACACATGTATGAACAACTGAGCTGATAGTGTGCTTGTTTCGTAATCTTGAGGTGTCAGATGTGAATCTTGTTCTAGGCAAAACTACATACAGAAGCTGCAATAGAAATAAGATTATCCCAAGAACCAAACAACTGAGCTAATGGAGTACTTATTTCGTTATCAGTAGGTGGCAAATTTGAGTCCTGTTCTGGACAGAACTATATATAAGAAAAAGAAACAGCAGAAAGTGTGAATATATCAAGAGTCTGTTCTAGAAAAAATTAAAATTAAGCAGAAAAACATGAACCAAGAATAAATGAGGCTCTCCCACGAGCTCAACCAGCTGAACTAATGGAGTGCCTGTTTTATGATTGGGAGGTGGCAGATTTGAGTCCTGTTCTGGACATTTCCTAAGGAAGCAGAGATATATGAGGTCCTCCCACGACCCAAGTTATTAGGAGGTGGCAGATTTGAGTCCTATTACAAGAACGTGAGTATGTGAGGTCATTTCACAGCCCAAGCAGCTGAATGTTTGTTTTATGATCAGTAGATAGGAAGATTTCAGAAAATATTCATAAAGGACTTTGCAAATTTCTCATTTTTATTTTTATAGTCAGACAAGTCTTCAAAATTATACTTTGTATCTCGGGACATTTATATGTTCAGAAATGCTAACATTTTAACATTTCAGACTAGTTTTGATTTTAATAACATGTTTGCATAGAACTTTTTTAGATTATGACGGATTCATTATGAACGATTTTTATAATGGGAGATTAACCTATTTATATAAAAAAAAGCAGATGTATTGTCAAAATAGCATTTTCTAAATTTCCTGTTTGTTAGAAAGCTGTCTGTACTTTAAATGTTCTCTGCGAGATACATTAATAACTTGAAATTGCATCTATGAACGCCGACCTAGGAAACTCAAAATCATCGTTATATCGAATAAAACTCGGCAGAGAGAGCCTCACGTTCTCCTTCCCCTAATTTCAAGCAGAGATTCCCTTTTACCGCTAAACATCCCCCATTTTATTTGTTTGTTTTTTTCTCTTACATTTCATTTTCATTTTACTTTTTCTTTCACACAATAATTATGCATGCACCACGACCTGCAATATCTCTCGGATTACAACATTCCCCATGTTTTATGTTATACCAAAAACAATCTCGGACTCTCCACCTTTGGATCTTGAGACCAGAACTCTACCAGCTGTGCTACCAGAACTTAAGAAGGAGTACATTTTACATTCAAATGAGCACATATTTTACTATTTTAATTAACGTGTTTAATTACTTTATATCTAATACCAAATAATTTTCAGATACAAAAGGTATTTCAAGGATTTGTTTGTCGCATATTTAGTACTGATGTCAGTAAAATGTTTATAGAAATCTCCTCTATAGCAAACTGATTAGATACACTTTTCTTAGCGATGTTTCAGGTTCAAATTGTTACTCTTATCTTGGATACGACATAGTTCTCAGGAACGCTGCTTTTGAATTCGGTTAATATCTAAATTCCTTTGCTCGAAGAATAATGTTTTTTTTTTCTTTCCTTCCCCCTCTTAACAAAACGTCACTCTCAAATTTATTCGAAGCTCAAGATGTGATGATAAAGAATGTAATGGATGAAGTAAAACAGACTGGAAGAGCGTAATAGCATGGAAGATAAGAAAGGTTTTGGGGGAAAATGTGTAGATACAATTCATAAAAAGATAGGTTTGAATCAAATATAGTAAAACACTATATATTGTCCACCACTCGATTAAGACCTTCAAGCAACATAGCTACACATATTATATAGCACAAGTTAGCTATATTATTTGATAATAATATAGCCATCTTAAATCATATAGCACAAGCTATATTATTTGATAATAATATAGCCATCTTAAATCATATAGCACAAGCTATATTATTTGATAATAATATATAGCCATCTTAAATCATATAGCACAAGCTATATTATTTGATAATAATATAGCCATCTTAAATCATATAGCACAAGCTATATTATTTGATAATAATATAGCCATCTTAAATCATATAGCACAAGCTATATTATTTGAGATGGCCTGTCCCAACCCAAACATAATTATCAGTTTCTTTTTATATTATCAATGATCTATCAATGTTTTTTAAAAATATTTGTGATGGTTTACAAGAAAATGGTCCAGTTGCCTGAAATTTTTAAAGCTTAGTTAAGGGCCTTGTTAAATATAATTTTTCAGAAGGATTATAATTAAACGAAAAAAATATCGGGTGTCCTTACGATAATTACACCCCATCTCACAAATTTTGCATTATTAATCAAGCGAGAATATTAAAACAGAGAAAAGCATCTTGAAAATTTTGCGGTTGATATCAGGGTTGTGCAGAAACCCAGTGTCTTAAATCTTAATTTAAACCATAGAGTTTTTTTTTTTTTTTTTTTTTTTTTTTTTGTGAACAACATGTAGACTTTGGGGTGGCTGTGACGGAAATTAGAGCATTATGAAAAGTGTAAACACTTTTGATGCTTATACCTCCGAACCTAATAGTCAAAAATGTAAATAATTTTTCTTATTTTGTCGGAAATATGGTCTAGATTATGAATATATAAAAATAATTTCATTTAATATTTTTAAAATTTTAGTTCTTCGAAAAATTTAAAGGTATCTGTCCGAGCGAGTGTTTTTTTTTTCCTTACTTTCACATGAAATATCTTCGAAACTATAAAAGATAGATATAAATAGTAAGCGAAGAACTATGTATTGTGAAATTCAGTTTCTAAATCTACATTTATTTTTTTTAAGAAGCGCAAGTTCATAATCTCAAAAACGGTAAATGCTAACTATGAACAATAATCAAGAATTTGTAGCTCTTTGAAAGCTCTACAAGTGCATATAATTGGATTTTAGATCGAGCTCTTAATGTTCTATGTATAGTGGTTATAGTTTTGATATATTAGTATTTTAACTTGGGTTTCCCAGTAGCTGTAATATTTGAAATGTCACGATTGTTGCAGCTCAATCTGTTTACTTACTCCTTTGTGAATTATTGGTGCATAAGCAAGAGATATTTTATTTTGTTTAAAAAAATTAGGAGGTTAAATGAACTTGTAAATTCTAAAGGTGTGGTTTGACCCGAATACATGAAAATATACGTATTCATGTACGTATTTATGCGCCGCCAGGCAAATTTATAGATTAATTTGAATGTAAAATCTCGTCAGATATAAGATTAATTTATATACCGCCAAGTAAATTCGTGAGATAAATAGATATTTTGGTGTGACGTCTATAGTCAGAGCATCCAAATGAAATCAAGGAAAGCCCAAAAGTGCTAATTAGCTACAAACAAATATATCTTGTAGAGCTTTGAAAGATTGTAAACGAAACAGATCAGTCTGTAAAATCGAATAAACTTATAGAATTTCACTGGAGTTTTATTTTACAAAATGTTATTCACGTAAAAGCATTTCAGCTCCATTGGACTGGAGCTACTCCCGATTTTTTTTTTTGTTCGTTTGTTTTCGTTTGAACCATGGTCGTTCGCTATTTTAACTCGTTCTTGTCCCAACTCTGATTGATAGAAAAAATTTAATTTCTCTGAATTGGCAACACGCAGAGAGAGCATAATGAAAACTCTTCCTGTATATTTGAGAAGCATGCAGATACCTATATTCGCTGAAAACTGTCCAAATAGGGTGCACAATTGTCTGTATATTCAATGGTTATATACCACGTTATCTCAGAAGTAAAATTACCGACAACTGGAGCCTTTCCTCGTAAGTCTTCACATTTATAGGTCCTAGTTGTATGTCATACAACTAAAAATACCCTGCGCTGACTGGAATGAGACTGAAATAAAATTAACCCGGTACGAAATTTGAAATATTTTAGTCATAAATAAGCTCCTTATTAAAATTAGCAAATCAGTCAGAAATGCATGTAAATCGGTTGATCCATTTTCGAATCACAAGCTGTTATTACAGACCGGCAAAACAGGAATTTTAATTCTCGTTGCCCTGAATGGAGCTGTAGGAGGATAATAATTATATTATAACATTCCCTGGATCCAGTCTCAATGCTTGAAAAATGCTTCACCATTTAAGATGCGTATTTCAAGAGATATTTAACTTAGAATCATATTTTGAAAATTTCACTTTTATATATTAAAGCAGTATAAAATCGCAACTATTTTTTAACCATAAACCTGCTCCGTATTAAGCTTAACAAACCAGGGAAAATAATATATAAATCAATTGAACCGTTTTTGAGTTAAGCACAATCATGGTATACAGATAGAAACATGTTTTTAATTCTCCCTATTCCACACTTAGCTGTAGGGGGATGAGACTTATATCAGAATATGCCCTAGATCCAGTTTTATTGTCTGAATAAAATTCACTCAATGCCATCGCGTGTTTCAGAAGACATTTAAGTTAGAATTGTTTATTGATTTTTTTCTTTTATATATAGGGTTCCTAGAAAAATCTTTAAGCATCCCCAATAAATTTGTAAAGTAAAATTCAGGAATATACACGTCAGGTATATCTATAGTAAAGTGTCCATGCTGGATCGAATAAAAGTGATTGCAGCGCCTCTGGCTGGAAATTTGAAAAGTTAGGCTGACAGACTCAGCAACAAAGCAATGAAAAAGGCCAATTAAAGTTGTATAGCTTAGTAGAAATCGTTGTCTGATTAGTAAGAATAGACACCAGAAACGACCGAAACGAGTATATGGAAGACAATAAATAAAAGTTACACTTTATCTTTTGCTAGATGCACAGCCATCTCACAATACTGCCAAACGTTGCCGAATAATCCACGAGCAAATGCAAATAGAAACAGTGATGTAATATCCAGCCGGGAGACAAAAGTCAAACTCTAGGCTGGATTTCTGGGCATGTAAGTATTGGTTATTGCATAATTTCTGAATATGAGAGCAATTCGCTTATGACCGTATTGCGTCAAATAATTCCTTCTGTAACTAATTTAGCGCCGATTCCCACTAACTAGACAATTCTCTACAACTTTGTAATTGACTTTTTTCGTCTATTTCGCTATGTTGCCGAGTCATTATCGTAACTTTTTTAATTCTCCGCTAGGGAGGCTGCAATCAGTTTTATTAGATCCAGCATGGTCACTTCTTATAGATAAACATAACGTTTACACTCATGAATGTTTTCTTACAAAATTATTAGGGTGCTTATGGACTTTCTAAGAAGCCGTTTATTCATCGTAGAAGTGAAGTGAAGAATGAAAAATAATGAGCAAACAGGGGAAAATTTAAGATCGTTGTAATCCTCCTGATAATTTCGTATTAAAATACAAAATTTAATTTTTATACGGCCACCCAATCAAAAAATTTCCAAATAGCAAAATTTCGCCATGCTTAATTAGAGCGAAAGTAAGTTACCCGGTGCTTTTTAATGAAAAATTTGCTGAAATATATCAATTATTGTTATTATGTATTTTTCGTTTGATAGCAAGGGACCAGCAACAAATAAATTGTTCAAAATTCAGTGGCAGCAAATTTCAATTGGCAGTGTTTTTGTTTTACATAGAATTGTTAATGTCCCCCCTATTTGCTTCCAGGGGAAGTTGACTATTCACTTTGCAGTTCAGGAAAAATAGAATGAGTAAAGAATTTTCAATTATCGGTATCTCAGAGAACTTTTCCTCAAAAAGTACCATGTCAATTTATTTTGTCTTTATTTAGAACTGTGTAAATTTTACTAATTGACATTTTTTTATTGGAGCGCCGTATAAAAAATAAATTTTTGCATTTATATTAAATTATCAGTTTCGGGGGTGTAACTATCATAGCTAAATGCTCCTCTATTCTTTGGTTATCTTTCATATTTCACTTTACTTCTACGACCAACCATTGATTTTACATCATTTAATTTATAAAGTAAAAGCAATCACGACTAACCATTAATTTTATATCGTTTAATTTATAAAGTAAAAGCAATGAAAATTTCAATACATCTTACATTTATTTAAAATACCTTATGTATTGAGCTAGTGATGGACAAGCTTAAGGGTGCATCGGTACGACGTGTATGTATCCATAAACTGTATCAATGTCGCCCTCACTGTATCAATACACTATTGTATCAGCACCATCAATATTCTAAAATAGACTTTTCAATCTTAAAGTAATATGCAAATATTAAATTGAAAACTAATTTATAATTTTTATTTTAGAAAAATAAATGAAAACTATGTATATATGTATAAAATATAATGATAACACATTTTGGAGCTTAATGATTATAACTAACATGGTTTGATTAATGAGATTAATAGATAAGCGGTCTTAAGCAAAATATGTAAAAGGGAATCCAAAACTTTTAGTTTTTCTTAAACTAAAAGCATTTAAGGAAATGTTTTTATTTTAGAGACTTAAATTTTGGGGACTCCGAAAATTTTAACTTTTCCCCCAACCCCAAAAAAATTAGTTTTGGAGAGACTAAAATTTTTGTTTTGGTCCCAAAAATAAAAGCATTTTAGAAAGAGCTTTTTGGGGGGTAACTTTCATAAGAAAAATAAAATTGAAATTGTTGGTATTTTTTTTTTCTCTTCTTTTTGAAGCTACACTAGTTTTACTTAAATTTTTGTCCATATGTAAGTGAATGAAGATTATTTTTAAATGTGTTAAAATAGTGAAACTATTCACTGCTTCAGTTTATCTTAAAAAGTGTTACAACATTACACCGTGTACACCTTGTATGCTATTCCCCACTGTGAAGTGAAGGCAATTGCGAAGTGACGTCATCGTTAAATACACGCGCAGACGTATGGCCCCACGTTGGCTCTCACTTTGCACTTGATAGGGCTTCGCATTTTTCAAAACGTCGGCAACATTCTTATTTATATTTAATAATATAATGGATATTTTAGGACTTATCATAAAAATTAACTTACTTAATCATAAATAATTTAATACGCTTAATTGTTATAACGATAAAATACTTTTAATTTTCTATAATTTTAATTTTCAGTTTTTTAAGACAAAATTGTTTTATTCTGGGAGCAGCAAATATCCCAGCACTGAGCCCCTATGTTTTTGGGGCCCTTAAGAGTCGTTTAACAGCGCTTAATACTAGTTGCACCACTGCATAAAGTATAATTCCCTTTACACTTAAATTCAGTTTTATAGAATCTTGTTCCATCCTTAATTCCCTTTTACAGAGTCTCTTAAAACTCGAATTTTTGCGGGTCGCTTTTTGTTTATTTGATTAGTCCTATTGGTATAGCAAAACAATCAGCATCAGGGTAGAGCATAAATCACATGTCACATTTCATAGTGGATAATTTTTTCTAGACTGGCATAAATCACAGGACATGTTGAATTTTATAAGTATTCTCGAAAACATACACTTCTAAAAATGAGCACTTCTTGAAAACGGGTAAGATTTCGTTCTCAGCTATTAAGAAGATTATCCGTTATTAAGAAGATTTCAGGTAGGAAGAAAATAACTATTGGCATATTTCTAATTCACATAACTCCGCTTTATAGTTTATAGTTACTTTTCATGTAAATTTCTGTAACGTTCGTGTTAATTTAGCATTTTATACATAAGACTTAGAAAGAGGCGACAGGGATATTTTTGTTAAGAACCAGGTGTGGTCATATTGACAAAAATAGGATATCTTCACAGAGAAGAAAAGAAGTTTGTTGTATTTGTACTGCTAAGAAAATCAAGGAAGACAACTATAGTTTAAACCTCATAATGAAGAAAACATAGTCTAAACATCATATGGAATTTTTAACTTATAAAGTAGAAGCAATATGTCTTACATTACATTTATTTAAAATAACTTATGTTATTTTAAATAAATGTAAAGTTATTATTATTAGTGTATTATGATTATTATTTTTTATTTATTTTATTTATTTATTTATTTATTTATTTATTTGCGTGTTTTTCTCAAATACTTTGTCATATTTTTAATCGACGCAGTTTTTGTTTCGTATTCCAGGGCTATCATTGATCAGGATCTTTCAGTATGATTTTTTTATTCTTTCGACTCAGACAGTCCGACCTACCCGAAAGTGTAAGGCATGTGCTTGGATGAACGGGCCTCAAGTATGATTGTATGTCTAGGGAAGAACTCAAACTACAAATCCCGAGACCAGCGCTCAGTCAACTGTGCTTCCCGGTCTCTAAAATGAACATCACAAACTCTTATTCACACTGTGAAATAACCGAGAATAATTATTTAGAACTGTATCTAGTTGCGGCAATCTGGAGCAATCGAGACCCATAATTTAAGGATCACTGATAAAAGCAATTACGTTCATAATGTTTACGTACTGCCCGAGCAAACCTTTCCACAGAAAATCCGATAAATCCATAAATTCACAGATAAATCCACAAATGGACTATAGTACTTTTATAGAAAGAGATTTAAATCCAGAAATGCTTAATCTGCCTAATGGGTTACTTTCAGCTTATGGCACAGCAAGGGCAAATTTCAAGTTCAAGGACATTAAAAGTAAACAATTATTTCGAAGAAAACACTTTTCTTTTATATTGAATATGCATGGAAAGAAAATTTTAAGAAACGCTTTATTCGTTTACAGATATCGCATTCAGACTCACAGACACGCACACTAATATACATACACACACTAACACACGCATTATAAAACTTAACACACACACATACACACTAACATACATACATGCATATATATTACATATACACACAAACATCTTTCAAAAACTTTCGATTCCACTTCAGGGATACTTAAAAGCGTCCTTCCGTCAAAAACTCAAATTCGAAATTTCGACCCTGCCACAATAATTTTGCCATACATTATTCTATGTATGTAGGGAAATTTAAAATGTGTTAAGTTCTTAAAATGCTCAATATTTTGAAAATATTAGTATTTTTACCCAAGTAAAAAATTTCAATTTACTATATGATGTGTAAAATTAATTAGAAAACTGAAAATGCTCAAATTTTAATGCAACCATGCTTTAATTATGAAGCGGTCTTTAAGACAGATTTTTAAAATTATATTTCTTTTCCTGTTCTAACAAGTATAATTTTACTTATGTATAATGATAATGAAACGTAAATTTATTTAACTTCTCCCGTAAGTTATGTTATTGGCTCTAAATATAGCACTACATATTAAACGACTACTTTTGCAACAAATTTAACTATATATTACTATTATATATATATATATAACAAATTTAACTTCAATTAACAACAAATTTTACTTTTATTAACAACAAAAATAACTATGTTTTTATAAAGAAAATTCAATTTTTGAAAAATAATGTTCGAAAAATCGAAGATGGTCTCCTGATTTGAGACCCCCGATAATCAAATGGCTTCAAATGTTTATTGATCAGAAAATCGTACCAAATTTTATTCGATTTGATCAGTTCTTTAGATATAACGTTCCATGTGAAGGAAAAGTTGAATTTTGCAAGCTTATAATAACCATTGTTTATACTAACTTATAAATAATGTTATTCACTCATTTAGTGTTAAAAGTAGTTATAAAACATTCACTTATTTGAGAATAAATAGTGAGTTTATTTTAATTTTTAGGAATATTTTAATTTTTGATCAAATACGAGAACTATTTCCAGATCGACGTTTTGTAGCTTTTTATAAATGATGACATTCGCTTTTAGATGAAGAGTCACATATTAAACAGCTATTTTCCTAACATTTTAATACGCAATTTTGTTTTAATCAGGGGTTTTCAATTTTGAAAAAATTTCGATTGAATTAAATATACCGAATTTCGTTTAATTTTTTCAATTTGTTCGAGAGATATCGTGCCCAAAGACAAACAGATACATGGACATGATTGAAAAAATGGTTAGTTTGTATTCGAAGATGCTCAACTTGTTGATACATCAAAATTCGAGAGTCGGAATTTTGACTCCAAAACTTTCCCTTTACATACACTATGCATTGTAGGGAAAGTAATAGAATATTTAATTTATGCATTTATCTAAACATTCTGTTTATTAAAAGTCTATTATATAAAAATTCTGCTTGTAAACTGTCCCTATATAAACACGATGTGATATAATTTTGTCATACTACAACAGTCCTTTTACATAACTTATTTTTGAACAACAGTTTCGGTTTGCATATTTTTATTTAAACAATCAGTTATATAAATTCTATCTATTTATATAACTGGAATTTATTAGTTTCTGTTCATACATATAACTGAGAGTTTGATAAAAGATTCGCATATGTCAAACTGTGTCTTACTGTCAATGTGTGTCTTCCAACTCCTCGTCAAAGGCGAATTTAACATGAGCGAAATAACAAAACATTAAATATCATATAAATATGCATGAAGTTCGCACTGGAAAGATAACAAAAAACGTTATGATTTTGTTTATTTTGCAATTTATGTTCTATTTATGGGCTTAGTATACCAATATCTGCCCTCTCTTGGCGCATCTTAATTTATAATAACACAACTGTTTAAATATTAACACAACTACTAACTGCTATGGACAGTAGTATACAAAACGTATATAGTAGTATACGAAGTATAACAGTAGAATAGCACGATATTGCACCCATTACAGAATAAGTTTATGCAATAGAAATCAAAACTCTTTTTCACATTACCAAATTTTCTGATTCACTACAGAAAAGAACTTTCATATTTTAACCAAGAACATTTTATACCGTAACTTAAAATTGCTTTAATCAGCTACCAAGAACTTTATGTATATTTTTATAATAAACTGAATATATTAAATTTAATTAATCTGTCGAAAACGCTATTCGGACATGATTGACTTTTTACGCTTTAAAATGGCAAATGCTTTCATCTGACAGGACCTATTTTTATAAAATTTTCTTTGAAATATTTTATAAAAACAAGCCCATGTCAAACTGGTTCCAAATATTAATATAAAAATCACAACTGCTAAATGAACTGCTTTGCTTCAAATAACACCAACGACAGGATTTAAACAATAATTCAACAAAAGAGTTCTTACCTTGTAATCTGTGTGGGAAAAACCTGACATGTCTGTTGACAAACCATGGATGTATTTGATGCATTTCTCTTCCGACAACTGGCAGGGCTGAAGGTGCAATAGGAATTCTGGGTTGGACTAGACCTAGATACTCTAGCCTGGCAGTCTCTTGGGCTCCCAGCCCTGGATATAAATGGGACGTATACCCGTCATAAATGTTTGTAAAGTCAGATCTTGGGAACACTGGAAATGCATGGTAAGAAGCATCTGGTTTTGCTAATGCAGTAGGAGGACTGGATCTCTCAAGTTTAGGAGAAGGTGTCCTGGTGTTTTTTCCAACTAGTTCATCAATAGAAAATCCCAGTTTCGGTTTTACTGGGATAGGAGTGGTGATTGACTGTACCATGGGAACAGGCATCATGCTTTGTAACAGCGTCCTTTGAAGAAGTGTTAATTTAACAGAAAACTAGTCTGTTGCTAGCAAAAAAAAAAGTAATAATAATAATAATAAATGTACTCGTTTCAAATTTGCACTAAAGATGATGACGGTGTGGAAATAGTATCTAGAAAGAGCGTCAACTGTGCAAATGTACTTTAGCTGCGAAAATAATATTTTCTGTATATTTATTTTAATTTTCAAAGCTCAAAATTAAAAAAAGAAAACTTTAAATTTCGATAAAAATGCAAATTGTATAAATTCTCAAACAGCAGGAGACCAAAACACGAGTGCCTACGTCTGTCAGAAGCATGATGCATTGATCTATTCCAAAAGAAATCGCAGAACAAATTACTGTAACATGTAGCGCAAATTTTGTCAAATCTGTTTCAACATCCTTTACTACCACCGTCTCTTCCTTCAAAAGCTCTGTAACAAATTGATGACTGCCACTCCGACGTTCGGAGTTTCGAAGAAAAGTGGGTTTTACCTTTCTCAATGAAGTGCGTCAATTCGTTGATGATTGGATGAGGAAGGGCAAAAGTGAAGGGACCGCCCACTGGAACAAGTTCCCAAAAGTTGAGAGTTTGAGAAAGTCG